>AYLM01003343.1:0-17653 GCA_001625345.1 Cairneyella variabilis | reverse complement strand
GAGTAATAGGAGGAGGGCTGCGTGGGAGGATATTCAGAGGAGTTGGGATACGGTGGTGGAAGGGGCGGATGGGAGTATTAATTCGACGGTTGAAGGGCTGATGGAGGCGGGGAAGAGGAAGAGGTAGGTCTTGATGTAAAGTTTTTGGGGGGAGTGAGAAAGAAGTTGACCGTGGATGAAAGGTTATTGAGGGACACGACGCCGCTACAGAGAGGTATTATTCGGCATCTGATTCTCATTCTCGACTTGAGTTTTGCGATGGTGGAGAAGGATCTAAGGCCTACGAGGTACCTGCTTACGATCCGCTACGCCTCCGAATTTGTTACGGAATATTTCGAGCAGAATCCTATTTCGCAGCTGGGGATCATAGGCATGCGAGATGGTATTGCAGTACGCATTAGCGATATGAGCGGAAATCCTACAGAACATATTGAGAAGCTGAAGAAGATTCGAGATGATCAAGGACAAGGAAATCCCAGTCTGCAAAATGCCCTCGAGATGAGCAGAGCGGCGCTATTCCATGCTCCTTCCCATGGTACCCGCGAGATCCTCATTATTTTCGGGGCGTTACTATCCAGCGACCCAGGAGATATCCACGAGACAATCACTTCCCTCATCGCGGACAGGATACGAGTCTCTGTCGTGGGTCTCGCAGCTCAAGTAGCCATCTGCGCCGAGCTCTGCTCACGCACCAACGCCGGCGATGAGGGCAACTACCACGTCGCTCTCAACGAGCAGCACTTCCGCGAGCTGGTCATGGCCTCTACCACTCCCCCCGTTACCCGAACCAAGAAACAATCGCAGTCCAGTTTGCTCATGATGGGTTTCCCATCCCGGACCTCTGGAGCAGGGAAAACTATGACTTTCTGCGCCTGCCACAGCAAGCTCACGCGCGGTGGCTATCTCTGCTCCCGGTGCGACAGCAAGGTCTGCAGTTTACCAGCTGAATGCCCCGCTTGCGGTCTGACACTCATTCTCTCCACGCACTTAGCGCGCTCATACCACCATCTCTTCCCGCTCCGTAATTGGGTAGAAGTCCCTTGGTCCTCGGCCAGGAGATCTAAAGCTTGCTTTGCGTGCCTGACTCCTTTCCCCGCTGTCCCGGAAACGATATTACAGGTTGATGGGGTAGAGACGAGGGATGGAGAGCCCAAGGGCATGAGCGAAAGTGGCAGGTATGCGTGTGAGGTATGCGGAAACCATTTCTGCATCGACTGCGACGTATTTGCGCATGAGGTGGCCCATAATTGCCCTGGGTGCCAGTCCGATACGAGGGGTGAGATACAGACAGTTGAAGAGCATGCTGCGCATAATGGTAGTACAGTGGATGGGGAGGCTATGGTTATAGATTGATGGGATTTTGGTGTTTATAGCTGGATATGGGTTTCTGGCGTCGTGGATAGGGAAAATGGGACAAAAAGGTGCATATGCATTGGGTAGGTAGCGAGCGTCGTCTAGCTATTCATCTGGAGTTGAGAGTTGGGCTCGAGAGTGCGTGGACGATGCAGGTGATGACAAGCAAAATATCGAGGCTGGGCAGTGTGGATACTATAAATTAGAAGTGTATTTATACATACAATAAGCTAAGCCCATAGACTTTGACCTTTTCTATCTATTTTTTTCAGCATGGTAGTAGTTTGGTGGGGTGTTAATTCTTGAGTCGATTGGAAAAAGGTGAAAGAGCAGGAAATGGATATTGTCTTCTTAGAGGACATTTCACCTTGAGCCATGATACTCGTGGTTTTGCCAATCCTAAGTATTAAAAGTTATTTTCTAATGTCCGTCTCAGCCGTTTAAGGTGGCATACATAAAATGCAACATGTGTTAAATCACTTTAGTGAGATGGAGCCTGAGTATCCCTTCTTTAACAGGCTCTACAAGTGTTTAATTAGGTATTGATTGTGGGGGGTGTTCATTGTTCAAGATTAGAGTCATGAAAAGACTGTGTGCTTGTAGAGCATATGCATAATCTACTAAATGCTAAGCGAGAGGTAAATAGGGGCGAGCGAGAATTTCACCAATTGAATGAAAATTGTGGGACAAATCATTCTGAGATTTCGCAACTTGAAAGATTTCTTCAGGTTTCAATATCTATATTTGAGCTTCACGCAGCAACATGCAGGGTCTCATTCTCGAAACTTCCCCCATGCAGTGGCACTTCTCACAATCAGCCTCAACTCTTCTTCGCTTGCATAGCCCATGCGCTGCCCGAAGCCTTTTTCAGATAATGTCTCTTCGTTGGCTTGAATCCATACGGCCATTGCGTCACCTCGGGTGCCGCATTCTCCCTCATATCAGTGCGTATAAATCACAGTTCTAGATTCACTAATCTTCTTCCAAATGTAGCTTTGCTATTTGCATGGACCTGGCGAAACAGAGCTTCAGATACAGATTGAGCAGCGTAAATATTCCGTGGTGGGAGTCGAACAGAACCAGTGATCATGTCGGGATAGTACACATCTGAGAAGTGAGAGGCAGAGGCGTCGAGCGTGATGAAAAGTCTTAAATAGCGGACACTCGTAAACTGTGGGATAACGGTTGCAGGCATTGAATGCAGAGTAAAATCGGGATCGGACAATCTGGGAATCTCGAATGTCTTTCATCGTCCAATGGCAAAGCGAGACGTGCCATAGATGACAGTAGCTGAGCCCATTTCGCGGTCTCCGCATCGATGGCGAGCTCGAGGTGTTCGATGTTTCGATGTTGTTATTGAGCAGCTGCTCGAGTTGAGGACCACTCCACGGAGTGAGGTTAACTTCAAAGTTGTGCTCGTCGGGCGAGACGCGGCATATCAAAGTGTGTAGCGTAGGAACGCGTTGCACGACTGCTGACCACAAGACGTCTATGTTTGGCTCTTGGTTGCGGATTCGAAGATATGACAGAGCTTTGATGGAAAGGATAAAATTTCGGATGGTGGAAGGCTTGACGATAGGCTCGCCGACAGAATTGAGGCGATAGGAGATGTTGTAGGGGAATTCCAGTCGTTTGAGGTTAGATGCCCGGCT
Source organism: Cairneyella variabilis (assembly GCA_001625345.1). Classification (NCBI taxonomy): domain Eukaryota; kingdom Fungi; phylum Ascomycota; class Leotiomycetes; order Helotiales; genus Cairneyella; species Cairneyella variabilis. The sequence goes on along the minus strand of AYLM01003343.1, from coordinate 14,648 downwards.
TCCGAGATGTGTAAAAGAATAGATGGGACTGAGATTTTCAAGACTCAATCTCGTGACTTGTATCCTGTTTAGGCAATATTTTAACAGCTGGCAGGTTTCCACGATGTTGGTTTTCTCGGGGTCGTCGCGGTCATCGCTGCCGAACGTAACTTCTGACATGCTTAAAGAGTGCAAGTTCAGTAGCAGCTGTGAGCAGGATAAATCACGACTGGGCTGAAGCTGGTCTTCCAGCTTTAGTTCGTCGTTGTCGAGTAGGAGGAGGTATGACGATAGTCTCAAGGTGAGGGACCGTAAGCAAGGGCTGTGTAAAATGTGTTCGTCCAGTCGATGGACCTCGGAGCATTGTTTGGTGACTGGTTCTTGCAAGAAATAAAATTCGTAGGAATAGGCCAAAGAATAAAGTGGAGATGATAGAAGTTGACTGTCGAGTCTTTCTCGAACATAGGAAGGCATCGATGCGTATTTACTACATAGAGACGTGCGTTTGGATGTCATTTCTCAAGCTCCGAAATGACATCGTTCTGTATAAGATGTTGACATTCCCAACTGCCCAGTGTTAATTTCGTGGAAGTTTCGAGGGAAAATCTGCTCCTAATGTTTTGGGAGGGGAATGTACGATGTAACAAATGTCATGAAACCCTACAATCTATAGGATGAAGTACGGTAAGCAACTCGCTGAAATGAATTTAGATACTCGATGTTTCCGACAATATTTGCCAAATCTGACCCAGATAGATCCCACGGAAGATCCTCGAGTGCGAGAATGGTGAGGTCTGATATACCGCAGAACCTCGGTTTCAAACCAAACCAGGGATCTCAAGAGTCTTTGCATGGCCTGGGTGCGCAAAGCGGGACATAATGTGATGGAATGGTATAGAACTGGGGTTGCCAATCGTTTACAGGCCTTAGATACTTCTCGATAGAGACGAAAGAAATGATTTTGGATGGTTTGCCTGAGAATAATATGGAGTATGTCTCCCCCCAAGTCAAGGAGAAATCGACAAGGGCTTGATTGTGAAGCCAAATTATCCTGAACCGGGCTATCAGATGACACGGAAAGAACACTGAAATTGAAATGCTGTGCAGTCGAATTTCGATGACGGCCATATTTGGTCAACTTTCAAGCAGGACAACCAGCTCTCAAGCAGTGCCAGTTCCGATCAAGAGCACCAAAAGATGATCAAGAAAGACGTAATACCCGCGCAAGGTGGAAGCAAAACTCGTATCATTCCACCCTCACTTTTCCACAACCTTGGGAGCCTTGTTTTTCTGAGCCGACACTTTCACTTCGAAATAGACGATGATATCTGGTAGAACTCAACTGAAAGACTCTCACTTCCCGGCCTAGTAAGCGAAGTGAAGAGTCTGGTCGAATACTCTCTAGTGATGGTTGTGTGGTGGTTGCGGAGAGTTAAATCTCCGCGCTTACCGCGCCTATTCAGTCCGGGGTACCGATAAGGTACCTGGATAACAAACAACATCTCCGCAAGGCACCAGCTGTACAAAAGACGACACGCGCAACTGCTGGAACATACTTCGACTGGCAGACCGACGTAGCGTTGAAGCTGTGGCCGAGCCAGCATGGCCCCTCCAGCCAAGCGTCGAAAGCGGAACGTCCTTCCATCGAGCTCTTCAGAATCGGAAGCTGAGGACTACGAGCCTGTGAACAAGACGAAAGGCCAATTGACTGACCTCATCTCTTCATCTCCAGTCTCTTCGAATATCACAAAGTCTTCGGTGCCTGGGAAATCTTCGAGCAAGCCCAAAGCTACACAGACGAAGCCCCAACCATTTGCAAAGACCGCAAATCATCCTCACAATGCCGCTCCCATACGTCTCCCGAGCAGGGTCAGCCGGAATAAGGCCAGTACCAAGAGTCCGAGTACTAGCCCAGAGAAGTCTAAACGCAAAGCGAATACCGACGAGAAAGGGAAAAGCGGAGATATATTCACGTTCTTCACAAAGCAAGCCCAACGTCAACAGGCTGAGGGACATGGGAATGGGGTTGCTGCGAAGCCGAAACTGGGGTCACAAGGTTCACAAGGTCCAGGAGCAGGTCTGTTCGACAACATATCGGATGACGATGACATGGTCGAGTCAAACGCTCAACCATCTAGCTATATCGGGCTAGCAGCTCGAAAACGGGCAAGAGGTCCTGAAGCTTTCAAATATGATGATGGAGATATGCCTACTTCAAGCCAGAGGTTTTTGAAACCGAAGCTAGTGCCGGAAGTTCGAAAGGAGGAAGATACAAGGCCTTGGGCCGAACGATTTGCTCCCGTCAATCTCGAAGAGCTAGCAGTTCACAAAAAGAAGGTCGCAGATGTTCGAGGATGGCTCGAAGAAGTTATGAATGGTCGAATGAGGCAGCGGCTTCTCTTGTTGAAAGGTGCCGCTGGAACGGGAAAAACCACAACTCTTCAGCTTCTGGCGAAAGACATGGACTGTGATGTGCTGGAATGGCACAACCCTGTAGGCTCTGTTTCTTCTGCAGACGGATTCCAATCTATGTCCGCCCAATTTGAAGAGTTTATGCGCCGAGGAGGAAAGTTTGGCCAGCTCGATATTTTTTCAGCAAATGGTACTTTACCTTCGAAACCAGATATCAAGCCTCTCGATCGTCGGAAAAGTATCATTCTCATAGAGGAATTTCCTAATACCTTTACTCGATCTTCTACCGCTTTACAGTCCTTCCGCTCCGCTATTCTTCAATATCTTGCCTCAAATACGCCATCACTTTCTATGATGCATGTACATAATTCCAGCGAACCTATCACACCAGTGGTCATGATAGTCTCCGAAACACTCCTGACTACGACATCTGCTTCGGCAGATAGCTTCACAGCTCATCGTCTACTTGGACCAGAGATTCTTCAGCATCCTGGAGTTGGGATCATCGAGTTCAACCCCATTGCACCAACGTACCAAGCCAAAGCCCTTGAACTTGTTGTCCAGAAAGAGGCCAGAAAATCTGGTAGAAGAAAAACTCCTGGGCCTCTAGTCCTCAAGAAACTTGGTGAGATTGGTGACATCAGGAGTGCAGTTGGTTCCTTGGAATTTCTTTGCTTGAGAGGAGATGTCGATGGCGATTGGGGCTCCAAAGTGGCATTTGGAAAAGCCAAGAAGAGTAGTAAGGAGACTGCCATGACCAAGATGGAAGAGGAAAGTCTGGAGCTGGTCACTCGACGAGAAGCAAGTCTGGGAATCTTCCACGCAGTTGGGAAGGTGGTATACAACAAGCGGGACGATGTAGCGCCAATACTCCCTGCTGGTCAAGATGCGGAGCAATTGCCGGACTTCATGTCTATGCATTCACGACCAAAGAGATCTCAGGTGTCAGTTAACGAGCTTATCGACGAGACCGGAACAGACACTCAGACATTCATTGCTGCGCTTCATGAGAATTACATCATGTCTTGTGAAGCTCCATCAAATTCATTTGAGTTCTCTTCACTGGATCATGTCAACGGTTGCGTTGATGCATTATCTGACAGCGATCTTCTCTGCCCATCTTGGGATGGATCACTGAATTCAACGGGATTTGGTGGTGGTACTGGAGGCCGAGGAACGGGCGGCGATATTATGCGGCAAGATGAGTTCAGCTTTCAGATTGCCGTCCGTGGCATTTTGTTCTCTCTACCGCACCCAGTGAAACGGAAAGCACCTGCTGCCGGTGGTCTTCGAACAGGAAAAGGCGGTGATGCATACAAGATGTTCTATCCTACAAGTCTCAAGCTATGGAGAATGAAAGAAGAAATTGAAGGCACTATAGATCTGTGGGTCACAAGGCTGTTGAAGGGCGAGGACAAGCATTTGAGCGTTGTTACTGCCGGAGCCGCGGCCTTTGCGAGACCCAAGCCTGGAACGGTTGAGAGTTGGAAAGGCTTGGCACCTTCAGGTTCCCCGAGGTCAAAGAAGGATTATTCAAAGGAAACAGACGCTACGCCTTTGATGTCGATTGGGACCTCCGCGAGGAAAGAAATGTTGCTGGAGCGACTGCCATACATGGTTTCCATTGCCAAGGCTAGAAGAGGTCCGTTTTCGGCCATCAACGTCAGGGAAATGGAGAAAGTAACGACCTTTTACGGCATCGGTGGGCCATCAGAAGAGAGTCCAGATGATAACGACGATATGGGGACACCTAGCGAGGAATGGGCAACAGACAAACCAGGTGAGGGAAGCTCGCCTAAGAAGAAGGGGTTGGTATTACGAGGTCGTGGCATGGCGACCGGAATACCTTTGCAACAACCAGAACAGAAGCTCGTGCTGAGCGACGACGATATTGAGGACGATTAAAATAGACGGAAAGGGCTCATATGCAAGTATCTAGAGCGATGGCTTTGCTTGTACAAGTACTATAGCTACCTACATACAGGTTACAGGCGCACAAATGGCGTGGCTTTTGGAATAAAAGCATTACCTTCGTGTCAATTTCGCAGTCGTAACATCGTGACATACTTTACAATGGAATTTAGAAAGAAAAAATAGATCCTAGCGTAACGCCAAGAATGTAACTGCACGATTTCAATTTGATTCTGCACCCGTGGAGCCAAATCCAGTCCAGCCTTTGAAATCTTCGGCAAAGTGTACAGCTGCAGATAGATATCGTTCATGGACATCTCCCCAGGTAAAAGCTGCTTCTTTCATAGCACGAAGTGCTTTGACATAATGTGCATCAGTTGCCCACGGCCCATTTACTGCCATATCTTCAACGTAGTTCCACTGCTTGGTTGGCTTAACTTCTATATCATCGTCAATCTTCGGCCTCAACTGTGCAATATAGACAGCCAGTGTCAAAAGCCACCATTGCCTGACAAGACTGACGTGGAATTTCTTGGGTACAATAGGTATTAGGATTCGAACTGCGTGGCTTGTGGTGAGTAGGTGAACCATGAAGAAATCGTACGAGTGCGTTCCAGGCTCAACAGTCCTGATCAGCAGAGCTACCGCAGCTTCCTGGGAATCTTCAAACTGCTTCTTGGGATCTTCGATTTTCCAGGTGTTCCAGTGTTCGAGTACTAGGTCCTCGTGATCATTGAAAAGCGCCTCGAAATTTCCAAAGCCCTTTCTCTCGAATAAGCCATCGAATCTGTTGTCGTCTGCCACTTTGTGTAAGGTCTCAAGAGGTGAAGTAGTCACGTATGTCGACGCCTTCGTGTATTTTGAGTCATCGATATACTTGTGCATGAAATTGTAGGATGACGCTGCCATCGCCAAAGCCTCAATTCCCAGCTCCTTGCTAGAAAGTTCGTATGCATAGCCAAGATGGATCAACGGGTGGCCAACTGATATTTGCAATCAACATTCAAGCTCCAGAGGGAACTGGATGAACTCACGTCCTGCAATAACGCCATTGATTAATGGCCCCTTCCCGCAGAAGAGGTATTCCTCGGCGACTTTCTTCCAGTCGTAACCAAATTTGAGCGCCAGTTCATCTTCGAAGAAGTCCACATAGGCACGCTGGTACCTCTTATCTCCCAAAAAGTTCCGCCAGTCTTCGTCTGATATTTCAGCAGGGGAGTCTTTCCACTCCTCGAGCTCTTTGGACTCCTCGTCATAGATCTTCTGTAGCTGGTCCGGATTTGCTCCTAGCAGGTACGCAGAACCCAGCAGATGTGGCATATGATTGTGATATTGGAGATTATGGTATATGATCGAGTGGTTGACGTGGTTCGCTCGAATGAGATGCTTCAGCGTTCTAGGTCGTTTCTCTGGAGCTGTCTCCACATCGTGGATCTCGACGGATGGGAGGTCGATTGATTGTGCAGCATAATTGCTTGTAGTAAAGTACCTGTGGACACGATTGACCACAGGTAACCAAGCTATCATTGGGGCCGACATGTTTGAAGATTTGGTGGTTCGGAAATATTCTGACCTGATTTTGGAAGTTGTTGGGAGTTGAAGCCCTCCAAAATGTGGGGTAGAAGCTCATGCAGGACGGAACCAATCACCGCTTTTCGTCGCAAAGTTTTTCCCGCCCGGCGGCCGCTTCCTTCCAGATACTTCGTGAGCTCGTTGCGGAGTGCTTCCTCCCTTCAGCTCCATTTCTTCAACATCAGGAACGCAAAATTCCAATCCAGAGATCATTTGTTGAAAAGGAACCTTAGCTCCTCGCTCTGGCTCCCACACCCACCAGACCATCATCGAGGCTTCCGATCTCCAACTTCACAAGACTCTCGGTGTTCCCCACACGACACGCGATGCTACCTTGCTCTTCACCAACCTCATTTCACTGCTGAGATTGTGTTCAAGGTCTCCCAGCCGTTGAACATCAATCATCATGTCGTCATTTAAGCCGTTGATATATGCAGAGCTACTATCCAATATTCGTCAGATCTCAGTCATAGTTGCTCTGGACATGCCATGTGATCCTGCAACTACCAAGGTAAATCTGTCTGGGAATGGTCAGCTATTTATCCTCGATTACCGTGGAGAAAATTTTGTTTTGAGTCTTCCAGGCCAAGTTTCCACAAGCTTCCAGATCCAAATACCTGCTGTGGGCAGCAAAGAATTGTCTTGGCGCCTTCCCCTGGCAGGTGAACCGTCTCGAGCAAGTGTTGAAGAAATGCAGAGGATCGAAGCTCCTTGGCCTGCCAGAAACCTATATTCAGATTTGGAATTTGGCTGTCGAAACTGCAAAGCCATAATTCTCAGGAAAGACAGTATCAAAACCTGGAAAGACCTTCCTAGTGAGAATTGGGCGGAGATGATGGATTTCTGGCATTGCCATAAGCCTGACGTCCCTGAGAAGAATGGTTCAAGTGACCATGAGGAGCACAACCATGACACACTAGCGTCAAGCAGAGGATACGGAGCCAATACAAAGTTTGTGGCAACATCAGGAAACGGACTCGTTGATCTTACAACATTACTAGTCGCAGGGACCGACTGCACAAATTTGAACGTTCCTCAGGTAAGATTCGTACTTCTAATTTCCTATTTCAACGCAGAAAAGCGTTACGGGCATCAAGAAGGTGGCCATGCTCGCTTCTGCTTTTCAGTAGCTTGGTCACCGATACAAATGCCCAACATTAACACCCTGTTTCCATTCTGCTCCGGCAGCAGTCTTCCATGCATACCCTCTTCTTCGGATTATGGGTTACTTGTTGACTGGAGGTTCCACCTCGGCATTTCACTCTGTCTCTTCCTCAAGATCTTGGAAGCCATGGGATTAGCACGAGGGACATTCTTGTAACGGCTGTCGAACTGTCACTGACTGTTGAGCACCAGTCGGAAAGTCCATCCAATGACCACAGAAAATATGAGGTGATAAGTTGCCGTAACTGCTCGCAATACATTGGAAGAGTCGATCCAGAGGCGGAGGGGTTTCGTCTGTACAAATGGCGTCTCTCACTGCTGTCACCAGCTACTTTTCCTCTATCGCCATCGCTTGCCACAGTGCTTTCGTCCCAGCTGGCATTCGTTCTCTCATCACAGTGCTTGTCACGCTTAATCATACTCCCAAGCAACCCCTCCAGTTCCAATTCCGGATCCTCCGCTGCGGGAGCTTTATCACTCTGGATCTTTGCTTCATCGCTACAGATCTCTTCCAATATCCTGGGTCAAAGTCTCTTCGCAATGAAAATTTTCTGGAAGTCGGTAAGCACTCAGGAAGGCGAGAAATTGGGGGAAGGAGCAAACGTGGAGGAGGTCTTCTTGCCTTGTCAAGCCATCGAGGAGCTTGAAATGAGCTTGAGGGAAAGTGCGACCTTACTGCCGCCGAGTGGGCGTACCTTCCAGAATTGGAATGTAGGACTACTTGAGAGATGCGAATGACATGACACCAAAACTCTATGCTTGCATGATTCTAAGCATCTTTGAGATTTATGGACCCATAGAAATTATTGAACCGTGAAGATTACGGCGATGCGAATATCATTCCTTGTAATTCCTTTTGACGAGAGCTCAGACGTAGGTCGTAGCTGGGTCATGTTGTGTGAAGGACAAGAAAACTCCGGTTCATGGACAGTAATGAACAAGAAAATATTTTCATGTTCGATTTATGGTCAACAATTACTGGTTCATATTCTGTGATGGGCAAGAGACACGAAGGGAGAGATTCAGAAACGCCATTGTATTGCGCAACGCCGGTAAGACTATTACTGTACTACATTCTTGAGTGACCCGGCTTAATATGACCCAATGCACCGACACCCACCTATTCACTTGTCCCAATTGCGATACCATCTACCAATGCCAAAACGAAAATTCAATGCTAATGTCCATGCCCTGTTCCCATCCATGCCAGCCATTCCAAACGCCAATCCCTCACATTCCACGATCAAACGGCTTCCTCCCCCATCCACTGAGCGTCCGCCACCCCGCACCACACGCCCGGCCCTCCTCAATAATATCCTGCACGCCTTCCACACAGCCCTGCGGCCCTACCGTTTGTACCTTACACCTCAGCAGCCACTTCTCCCACGCCCACGCGCCCACAACACCCGCAATACTCGCTGCATTCTCCGTACTGCCTTGCACCATCGCCTCCAGCTCCAACTTGACCTCCACACCCATGCTATCTCTATTCACCACCTTCTCGATCTTCGAGCCCATGGGCAGGAATACCCACGCTCGCTTGATGCCTACAAATCCATTATTGCGCAGGCGTGAAAGCCAGAGCTTGGTTGGCGTGGGATCATATCCCAGCGTCTTGAGATTGAAGCCGAACTCCACGCTCTTTGCGAGGCCAAGCGGTCCGGCATTCACAATATCCGAGTCCATGATCGAGAACTCGAGGTACCCACCAGGCTTCAAGATCCTGAAGCATTCCTGCAAACAAGCATTCCACTCATCTTGGCCATTCTCTGATTTCTCCCTCAGGATCGTGTAGATCTCGCGCGCGGAAATGAGATCGAATTGGTTGTCTTTGAAGGGCAGCCGCACCAGCCGGTCGACTGCCACTTGCCTGTGGTTCGGCGGGCCGCGGATGTTGGAGTTGGAGAGTTGACGGAGTGCTTTGGTTGTGATGGTGTAGACTTTAGTGTTGGGATACTCGAGAGCGCAGTGCCAGGCCCAGTCACATGTAGCTTGACCTCCTAAATCCAAGATGCGAGCACGATCTCGAGGCCTACCGTCGAGCTTGGGACCCATAGATGAGAGGCGAGCGAGGCGCTTTGCCACAGGTGCAGCGATCAGCCGTCCTCCATTGAGCAGCTTAATAGCCATAACATTCCAAGTTGCGGGAGCCATCTGCTTCAGTGCCTCGAACTCCTTGTCTCGCTTAAGTTTCTCCGGATCTTCAGGGGTGATCTCGTCACCGCGTGCCACGTTGGCAGACATACGGCGCTTGGCGCTCATCGGGACTACACTGAGTTGGTATTTGCTGAGTAGCTGTGCGCGGTGCATGGCAGTAAATGTTACACGCTGCGATTGCAGAGCCTCGAAACGGGGGATTCGATGAACGAACGTATCTCGGTATCGTGAGCGAGCGAGTAAGTGTATGAATGCGCGATAGTATGCCGATTCTAGTCGTCCAATCTTCGGGAGAGGGCATGCAATGCCACCTTCTGGAGTTGTGATGACGATATTGGAAAAGCGGACAGTCTTCCGTGGTGGTGATGGCGCCGATGGGTCTGCCTGTGCGACTTCCACCACTGTCACTGATGTTTGGCTCTTGGTGCTTGCGGCTCGTTTCAACAGAGCAATCTCGTCGTCCCGGGCCTCGGTAGGATTGATGAGCTCCGCAAGAAAGGAAGATTGAGCTTGAAGCCACATCCCTGTGCGGTCGATATTGAGAAGCGCGCCGTTATTTAGCCTCTCGATGTAACTCAAGGTAGCCTGCTCTGGCGTCAAAATCTCATCAGGGACAACTTCCTCGTCGTGCGGAGAGTGCGGGGAATCCGGAGAGAGATGAAGACCAGTGATTGTTTCATCAGAGCTCTCATGGCGCAGCTCTGGACGAACAGCCACATCTGAAGGCTTCTGATCAAGATGAGGTCGAGCTGTGGGGAGTCCATCTGACATCGTCTCCGTGCTCTCTGGAAGCTCAATGAACCTTTCTTGAATTTTTGGGACTGGTGGGATCGAAGAAGCCGGTTCGATAGACGACCATGGCGTCTTGTAGAAATGCTCCGCAGTAGTGGAGGACGGCGGCCGAGCTGACTCAGGAGTACACGCGACAAGATGCCAGGTGTGCCTGGTACCAGGTGACAGGGCGGAAAAGAATCCTCCTGGTGATGGGATTTCGAGCCGGGTCAAGCTGTTCATGGATCTTTGCTGCCCTGGTGAAAGAATAATTGAGTCGTTGCGGTGGATGTTAGTGACAAGTGGAGGAAGACTTTGCTGCATTTCTCTGAATGAGGAATTTGATGCAACTGACGGAGATACCTGCGTCAATTCAATGACTCGCTCAGTCTGTTGCTCAAATAACTCGTCTCCACCAGAGAGCGCCTGCAAAGTAGCAAGCGCCGCTGGTTGCAATTGAACACCAATTCCCCAGCCATCACCGTCCACATCGCTAGCACTTCCTAGGTCTGGTGTAATTGGAGCAGACATCACTGCCAATTGATCGGATGAAAGACTGCCATCCAAAGATGGTGGTGCAGAACATGATGGGACTTCCTGAGATTGGAGATACGAAAATATTGCCGGCGACATAGGTACCTTGGGCGGCGGCGTGGGTGGTACAGGCGATGTCAAAAGCTTGAAAGCTGCTACACCAGGCCATGGATCTCCATTATCAGCCGGAATCACAAGCGCAGGGAGTCTTTCCCGAGAAGCTCTGCTCGAAACCGAGTCGACTGAAGATCTTTTGGATTGTTTCGCCTCCCTACTAGCCTTCTTCCTGCCGTTCTTCTTCCTTCGTTCTTCTTCATCCGAAGAAACATCATATAGATCGTCAAATTCGGTAGCATCTGTGGAGTAACTGTTCCGCGTCCATGGAGCCGTTGAAGGTGATGGAGATGTAGAGACGCTTTCTTCTTCAGAAGCTGTGTCGGAGAGAGGTATGGGTGCGGACATGAAGTGATTGCCTCGAGGAGTGGGGAAGTGTTCGCTGAGAGGAGAGAGCCAGTCTGCCATCTTCAACTGCGGAGGAGTATCCCGGTCCCTCCGCATTTCCATCACCGAGCTCCGCGAGCTTCTTACTGACTCCTCATCGTCTTCCATTATAGTATTAAGTTCCCGCCGCGTCCTGGGAACCTGCGCAGGACCCGGCGGTCTGTATGTAAGAGCTGGAAGGAGATCTAATGTACCCATTTTGTCGATCCAGTGAACGCCCTGCAATGCAATATGCTGCGTCCCTGATCGACGGGAATGTATGCAGAGCTTGTCGACGACCAGCGTCGGAATGTATAAGAAAACAATTAAACGATAGTATGTGCTTCGATCTACGAAGACTTTGAAAAAGCAGGCGACGACAGCAATGACAGCGAGGAGATGACGAGAAAGGTAACTTAGACTGTTTACCGGGCGGCCATATGTTTATACAACGCAAGTAGTGCATCGAGTCAGCGCGAAGCTGTCACTGGCTAGCGCCCAGGTCAGACATGGTCATGGCTGTGGCTTACTGGCTCGTGGATCCCCGGGCTTGATCTGCATATTGGGGATTGAAGAACTGGCATGTGTACCAACTGGCGCCGAATCTGGTGTCCATCGCCATGACTACGTTGGGGGAAAGTTTATGAGAAAGGCAGCATTTATCATGCTATTGCCAATGCAACAACGGTGCTTTAGCCGGTAGCCAATGGATTGGAATTTCTAACCAACATGCAAACCATTGCCCCAGAGCAATCTGGATAGCCAAAATTAGCATCTCGGAGGTGGGAAGAGCAGGGGAATGGCGCGCGCGAGGGGGTTGGGGTGACGGCCTGATTGGTGCTTGCCTGCAGAACTCATGAGACGCTTGAGCGAATGAGAGGGCACAGCGACACGCGAGGCGACCCGGGCGCGTAAATGGGTCGAACTGCATTTTGATGGATATACAATTGGATGAGGAGCTCTCCATTCGTGACATTTCCATCTGCGAGGCTCAATTCTTCTATCTGATTGAGGAAGCCGCGAGGCCAATATGTTGTCCGCATTCGAGAACGGTGCGAGAACAGTCCGATGCATCTCGGTGCCTTCCGAGAAGCTCCAGAAATAAATTGGATAATCGCCGAGGGTACGAAATCGGAATATAGGATGTAAAAATAGGTACCGATGGTGATAATGCCGTTGGAGACCTTTTGGAGACCTTCGCGGGGAAGGATCCTTATTTAGATTTGTAGAAGATTATCGATGAAGTGAAGTGAGGTTGGACGTAGATTGAGCGCCAAAGCTCGGCTAGGAAGAAACCAAATCACATGACATCACTCTCCGTCCAAATCTTCCACAGCAACTACTAGTGACGTCTTGAGCACCACTGATTCGTACTTTACTGTTGCTCACTTCTTCACTATGAGCCTCATAAGCCCGTCGCCAGTGCGTGCGTGCGTGCGTGCGTGCGTGCACTTGACAGTTCTGCGCTCAGGGGCTCTTAAAGTTGCCCGAGTTCTTTCTCATTCCCATTCAAGTGCATGTTCGTGCCCGCAAGAGTGATGTGCTTATTCCAATGCAATTTTGCTTTGACTTGATGCTCGGTTTTCGGTGAAGAGCGATTGTTTGTCTGATCTCTATCCATCAGTCAACTCTCAAGTAATCTGCAGCAATTTAGTCCAAACCCTCACCGAGTCCATCATGCTCGATTCCATGACATCTTAGCAAACTTTCCCGTCGATTCGCTGAGCATAATACGCCACAACTTCCCCAAATTTGAGCTTTCCAGCCTCCTCCGCACTCTCTTGGTGTTTCCCCGGATTCCATCCTACACTTACAAACCCGTCGACGGTCATGACCATGCCATCCGTCTCATTATCCTCCAACCTGTTCCGTACCTGACCTGTCCCATCCGATGTCAGCTAATTGAGACATCCTAGGCTGACGAAAAAGGTGGCACTGTGAGCCAGAGAGGTTATGTTGCTCTGTCCTACGCTTGGGGCAATCCCGTGTCGGATATTTCAGTATTAAAACCGTATTTTTACCCCTTATTTTAGTGCCACGCAAGCACTACCTCTTTCGGCTAGCTAGAATTTCATTTCTTAGGTCTCTTAGACTGGGATTATCACTATATATACTCAGTTCATCTTTCCATTAAAAATGCAGACATCTTTTCCTACGCATTTTCCAACATTCAACAATCACGTGACTATCTGCGGATATCCCGTCCCAAAGTCGAAGGTAGAGATTGATGGGCGCTCTTTCCATATCACCCAGAATCTCAACCTTGCTCTCAGATATTTGCGGTCACAAAGAAAGCCATTGAGGCTATGGGCTGATAGCATTTGCTTATATCTTGATCGATACCGAGCGAAATACCACAGAAGCTTGAGGCTTGGACCTCTGTTTTCTGAGGGGTTTCGTTTTACGGTAGTCGGATCGGGAGATATATTGTTCCCTGTTTTCAAAATTTAAAATATATCAATACATCGCTTTTTAATAATTCCCCCTTCGCATCGCCTCAGCATGTTCTTGAAGTTGCTTCGCTGAGTGCTCTCTGGTAACTTCGCGCTTCGGGGTGCAAACAAGTAAGCATAACAGTATGTTGATTGGTAATGCAGAGCATTTCTTCAATGGCAATTAAGTTAGTCAAATGGTTGGGCATGCTGTCCGAGAGGATATCCTTTACTTGGTGCGGTTTAGGCACTGGATTAGCGGAGAAGCACGTGTTCCCCGCCACACGATAGGAACTAAGCATCACCATCCTGTACCAGTTCCAACTACTCTGCAGAACCGCATACCATAACTACAAATATGGCTCTCCACGCCGTAAATTGCAGATCTTTGCGAGGTAATACGTACAATAAAAGAATGTGAGACGTACAGTTAGAAGAGTCCGGCATTTTCTATAACGCCAAACTTGCTGTGTCGGAAAAAGTAATGAACACTTTTATACGACATAATAGGGGGGAAACTCTCGTCTTATCCTTTCAGCTGGGACCAGGTGTACCAGTCGCTTAATTCCACTATACTTTCAGAGTCACTAACTTCCAACTTGAATTAAATACTAACTTACTATTCAAATATGATAAAAATTAAATGTGCATAATATTTCGAGCGTTATTTATCACATGTTTGAAAATATAGTGTGTCGTTTTATACTGCAACAATTTACGTGTCTTGGAATTTGACAGTGTTTAACAATCTTACTGGCACACCTGGCCGCAGCTGAAAGGATACCAATTTCAGTCTTGTACCACTCTCCTACTCACTAGCACCGACGCCCTATCATTTGGATTTTCCCATCATGTGAACCCTCGAGCTCTTGCCCATTGTCAAGAGTCAAGAGCTCTAAATCTACTAAAATGTATCGGGACCTATGGAGCGACTGACTGCATAGAGGAGTGTCAAGAGGGAGCTCGCGGCAAGTCCAATTGCAGCCTGATACCAGTAATCGTTTTTCTCGCGTGGACTCGCCCTTTTGGTCGTTTGGCGATCCTCCGCTTAGGCTGCCTGCGCAGCAACAACAAATAAAAAGAGCTCACCCATGCAAGGCCCGGAGGCCAAATCCCGGGTTGTAGCAAAGCGCTTCGCAGAAGAGTTGGTTTGAATTCCAGGGCGTCTGTCGTTCGTGGTATGCCTAGCCAAAGGCTAATACCGAGAAGAGAAATATGAGAGAGGGGGTGGTGGGG
>AYLM01003341.1:0-13449 GCA_001625345.1 Cairneyella variabilis | reverse complement strand
TAGCCGAAAGGGGTAGTGCTTGCGTGGCACTAAAATAAGGGGTAAAAATACCGTTTCAGTACTGAAATATCCGACACAACAACTCCATGATAATCTCGCAATCAAGCAGGCCATTTGTGGAGTCAGTGAACTCCCATAGAGCGTCAATGTACATGGAAGCATCGTTCGCTGTGCCGCCGTTGTACTGGACCCCGGCAAATCTTGCGGCATTACACAAAGTTATGTGTACCGGTACGGCCTCTCTTCCCTCTAACTGTTTGTACGTGGTATTGTAACAGTTACTTCCCACCGCGGAATGCATTGCTGTAAGTGCAGCTGAATAAATCATGGCTTGTCTGATACCAGCAACAGGGTAACTGCTGCTCTGGATGGTGACCTGCAGAGAACCTTCTGAGAGGTCGCCAGTGCCTTCTACCCAAGGGATTCTGTCAATGTTGATTGTGCGGGTGCCGCATCTACCACGCTAGGACTCAGAGTGGCAAGAGCGCTCGAAATCGACGTATACGACGCGGTTCCGCTCAACACTCCAGCGTTCACCGAATGGTTGCCTACTTGGACGGTGGCGGATGGGGGTTGGTATATCTCGACTGAGGTCCCAGCACACATAGTCTCAACAATTCCTCCCCAGTCACCTATGGAAGAATTGACACACTCGAAGACATCAGAGCTAATGTTTGTGTACGTGAAGGGATATTAAGATGCCTGTGTTGTTGGAGAAGGTATGGATGTGGTTGACAGGGTGGGGATCATAGTCCAGGGGCAAGGCGTGTAATCTGTGCCTGTATTTGTTCCCGTTGCGAGCTGTATGGGATGACTGGCTCCGTTGGTACAAGTGCAGAAGTCTGCAATGTCATCATGCGGAGCAGCGTAGTTTTCTCTTCCACCAACCCAACTTCGAGTATAGAAGCTATCCCTATCAGCTCTCCTATAGCGTCCTTTGCCGCGGAAAGGGGCTTTGAGTTGTGGCGCAAAGACCGAGACGATACCACCCGAATTTTCGCATGCATCTGACGTGCGGCTATCATCAGAATTCTTGAATGTGATTGCTTTTTTCATGCTTGTTGCAAATAGCCAAGGTGGTTTTGCAAACATTGTTACGCACGTGCGCTAGCTGCATGAAGTCAAGCACTACAACTTTTTCATAACACTCCGTTGTAGCCGCTGCTCTGAAGTACACTACTCATTCATTGACAGTGCTTCAATTTGGTAGAAAACTCTCCGAGCCCTCTTCTGACATTCTGCCAAGTGATGAGAGAATGAAATTCAACAATATCGTAGACAGTAAGTGCAGCTCAAGAAACCACGGAGTCTCAGATCAAGCGATACAAAAGATTCCCAAAAACCTCGACTATAATGTCCAATGCTCATTCCCTTCGATAAAACACTTTATCAAATGCCTCAACGGCTGCGGCAGCTCGAGCTTCATACTCGCTTCCTTTCTTTCGTTCTCCCTGGGTGAGTTGCTCGATCACGTTTGGCGCGGTATAGAGATAGCTGTTGAGCGTCAAGGCGTCTTTCATATTCTGCTTCGTGCTATGACGACCTATTAGTATATACGGCTGCTAATATCAATTGAGACTATTGAATACCTTGTCCTTGGTAATGGCTTTATATTGACGCTCGGTTGTTGTTCCTTCTGTGAGGTTCCATGGTCTTGGGATTCGTCTGGCATATTGGGTGTTTCGAGCTAGTTTGAGATATTCTTTAACTCATCTAGAAAACTGAGGCGGATATAAAAAAAGTACAGAGAGCTCCAGTGATATTAATACGTAATGCACAAGGAGAGTTGATGATTATCGAGTCGCCTGGCTTAATATATAATTCTCTCGATACATTAATACTGCCGTCCAAAACTCCGATGGCATAATTACGCCGTGCAAACATTTCACTTCTCTTATTTTTATGATGGATATTGAAACCGCAGACTCATATCGCACGGCTGTGTGTTCCTACTAGTCACATCACGTGCCCAAGTGTGCAGCGATGAGTTTCGCGCAACGGTGCGTTAATCCCTGTCGGGCGAGCGCCGACCTAGAGCCTCGTCGTTGCAACTTCGATATTCTCCATCTTTCATCATCAAACTCTTATATCAAAGTCCTGTTGAAGGTTGATCAACCTTAGAGTTGCTTGAGGGTAGTTTTAGCCTCAGCCTTTTCGTACCCGCTGTGACCGTTGTGTCGCGCTGCGCAAAATGGATCCGCAACACTCACTTGAAGGTTCCAACGCTCAAGATGATATCTCATCCCACGATAAGATTTCAAAGAAGCAAAGCCGTCCCTCCAAAGTGAGGCTATCTCTTATTCTTTGTGGTGAGACTTGCTGATTTGTTACATAAGAACAGAAGTGGCCTGCCTGAGTTATTAGAATCGGCGTCAATCGCTGGCCCTGATTTGAATGCTCTCTCTGGAAACAATACACAATCCACCTTCTGGGATAAGAATGATTCATCTCGGTATCAAGAAGTCTATAGAATACCAACACCAAAACCGAAATCCACCATTGTAACCAACAGTCCCGCTAAGACTCTAATAAAAGCATTGCCAACAGTCAGAGATCATACTACAGACCAATTGGGACCAGAAGGAGATGAATATATTCCCCGAGAATATGATGACGCAGGAGAGAAAAAGGTTACGTCCAGAGGACAACTCCTAGATGGTCGCGACTACCGCTGTCGGACATTCTTGGTACCAAACAGAGGCGACAAGCTATTCATGCTAGCCACCGAGTGTGCGAGGGTCCTAGGCTACCGAGATTCCTATTTACTATTCAATAAGAATAGATCTTTGTACAAAATCATCGCTACTCAAGCTGAGAAGGAAGATCTAATCCATCAAGAAATCCTACCATTATCCTACCGATCACGGCAGATTGCGATAGTTACAGCCAAATCTATGTTCCGGCAGTTCGGAAGTAGGGTAATCGTCAATGGCAGACGAGTGAGAGACGATTACTGGGAAACGAAGGCACGAAAGCAAGGGTTCACCGAGGAAGATCTTGCGGGAGAGAAGAGACCAGGTGCCGCCAAGGCTAGAGACGCAGCGGCAGCCAGCGTAAACGCGCCGTTGAAGTTAAGCCATCGCGAGGACATCGCGTACAGCAACAATCCACGACAATTTGTTGTCCATCCACAACCCCAACCACAGATGGTTCAGCCAGAGATGATAGGTGCGACTCGCAATGCGACGCAACTGCCTGTGGTCACTCTTACTCCAGAGCAGCCCGGCATACAACAGCCCGGCATACACCTAAGAGATTATAGAAGCATCCAGCGGCCAAGGCAAGAAATCACAGGGCCAGCGTATTGGGACAGATGGCAAGAAGGCCCATCGACGGAACTTCTGACACAGGCGCATCATGTTGCGGAGTACAATAAGTTGATCAGCCAGCAGCAAAATCGAAGCAGCGAGTATCTAGACAATCTTTGGCGACAACAACTCCATGAAATTCCTCCTTCAAGTCTTTCGCGACCCCCCCACCAGCAGAGTCCTATTGCGCAATCACCTATGAGAGGTGGTCCTCAGGATTCTATGAAGCTGGATCACATTAAAGGATCAGCTGGCTTGCACCTTGTTTCTGGGAACCCTAGCCAAGGGGGAGGAGGCTATGGCTATTCTCTGGGAAACCAGATGCGGCCCACATCTCAGGCTTTACAATCTCCCCAACATGGCTTCCTAAGCTATACAACTCAAGTCGCTCCGCAATCACCGCACATCCAGCAATCTCAAGCTCCACAGCCCTCTGGAGTCGTTCAATCAATATCTGAAGGCTCTTTTAAGACTCCAGCATCTGCATTATGCCAAAATTGCCACGAAAGAGATATGTGTGTCTCACTCAACTGAAGATCAACCTACTGACTCTATATTACGTCACTATAGTAACGAATGTAAAACAGGTGCCCGTCAGCCGATTGACATGAAGGAAGAGACAAATGATGAGGTATACAACCTGACTGTGGGATCCTAGAAAGGTTATTAATGCCGGGATAGGAGGAGAATTTCGATATGGAGAGACGAGTCTTGGACATGAAAGAAAAGGCAGCCAAACCGCGTCAGGCCAGCCAGGATTATGATTGCCCACCTATCATTTATGCTAGGAATCGGAGGCCAACAGACGTGGAAGGTCACGTATCAATAATCTCTACAGCGCCAAGCCGCCCCAATTCTCAACGTCCAACAGAACTTTCGTCATCTCATTCTCCCTTGGGGCAAGATTCTGTTTCTTACATCTCAGAAGCCGAGACTGAATACAGTACAGACGAAATTGGCGATAGTCTCTGCAGTTTGGATTCACTTGATGCTGCGCAGATGAGGGGACATTCGGACGTACTAAAGCCCATTCTGTCGCCTAGTAAGCAAAATCTAGTCGATTGTGTTATGAAGGCTTTTTGGAAAACCTTCCAAGAGGAGATTGAGTCCTTCAGGTAAGTTACCAAATCCGGAAGACACCAACTTGAACCCTGCTAATTCGGTCCAAAACCGAGTGGCGACAGCGGACAAAATACCTTGCAACCAAACCCAACGCAGATTGGTGCTGCTGGCGGCAGTTACCCGACAGCAAATACATCGAGTTCCTCGTCGAGATCCGAGCCTACTGCTTCTTCAGTTACCTCTGTTTCTACTAATTGGAACGCAAAGCAAAAGAGGAAGAAAGAGGACGACGATGATGATCGTGGCAGTGATGATCGTGGCCGAGACCACAAAAGACAGAAGAAGCTCTTGTCGCCTCCTATTATCAATGATGATAGGAAAAAGTTTGCATGTCCCTATCGCAAGAACAACCCGCGTAAATATCGTAGTAGTAACAAGCAGTGGAGGTCATGTGCGCTGACTCCTCTGGAAACCGTTGCTAGAGTGAAGTATATGTTCCTTGGACATTATTTGGACAATTGTTCGGAAAACTGCTGACAAAATCAGAGGGCACTTGTATAGGCATCATATGATCTATCCTTGCCCACGATGCAAAGAAATCTTCAAGAGCCAGGAGGAGGTAGGCCTTCACCTTAAAGAGGTGAAAGGATGCGAACTGCGAGACATCGAAATCAGTGACGGCATTACCAACGAGATCGTAGAGCGACTAAAACCCAAAAAGAAAACACACCGGGACGAGACTGAGGAAGATAGGTGGCGAAAAGTGTATAATATACTGTTCCCTGGTGACATAGTTCTCTCTCCATGTAAGTTATTATTATGACGTCCAGCTGCCGGGATCTTTTCATTTTTGAGTATTTAGCTCTTGCTAACCAATTACTCTCAATCAGACTTTGAACAGCCAAATGACTCAACCGAGTTGGAAGAGTACGAAGAATACTGCCGCCGAGAGCTCCCTCGAGTAGTCCGAGCCACGGTCGAGGAAATTGTCAATCGTGAAACTCGGCCTATGGAAGACCGACTCATCAGCCAATTGGAGAACATCATAAGAAATGCTCAACATCGGGTGTATGCAAGTTACAAGGCTGAATGCACTTCCAACACTGCAAATCGGCCAACATGCAAGGCAATCTCGAAATCCGCTTCTGAAAATTCTGCTTCTGTGCAATCAAACATGCCTTTCGATTTCCAAAATGAACAATTAGGCCCCTCCAGTCCTCTAAACCCACCCTCTGGGCCTCGTTTAGATCTTTCGCGACGAGAGAACGACGTCTCCACTTCCTCCGACCTTCAAATCCCCCCAACATCTGGATATGGAAACAATTCGATGCCTCTATCTCCACTACAAATGTCAATTGCGCTGAGTGGGTTGGAGCGATGTAGCCACCAAACCGTCACTTCTGAAATTTCCCAATCAGGAGGAATTAGATTTGGCACAAGACCGTTACAAGATATCAACAGCGGTGAAGCCTCACCGTCACAAAATGACCTGGACTGGAGTGGAGTTGTTGAGCTAGATGATCCTAGCGACGGGACTTTTGATCCCAATGACCCTGTTTGGGTTGATCTCGAGGAAGGAGGGCCCAGTGACTTTGATTGGAACACTTTCATGGGTATGAAACCTACGAAGGTTGGTGATAAATTGCCTTGAGAGGCCAATCTCTATTTATTTTTTTCTTTGGGAACCTTGTGACATATATAATCATGTGCCGTCTCCATCTTCATGCTGCTTAGAGCGAGGGCTTCGTAAACGAGATTGCTATCGATTCCATACCTATCATCGGAAAGCTCGTCCCTTAGGGCTGCCTCTATTTGCTCGTTTGGATTCGGTCCTCTCTATCTTACTTCTGCAGGCTTACCGCTCATATTATGCAGGGTTCTGCATACGCAAATGTTAATACTTGGAATAAACACGAGAAAAGAAGGTCCTCCTAGAGAGAGTATACTACAGTGCAATGACATGAGCGCCGTGTCCAGCAACCCAATCGAGAAACATCAACTTCGCAATGCATACCGCATCTGTGGTGGGGCAGTTGACTCTCCAGTAAGCGCCTCTCTCAGAGCAGAGGGCCTCCTCTTGGGCTGGTTGAGAAATTCGACAGGGCTCCACCCTTTTTGGGTACCATCAAAATTGTGCTTGTTCCTATCTGCGCCCCTGTCCACTAGAAAACGCACCACTTCGGCATCTTTCGCCTTCACAGCTTCGTATAGAGGCGTGGATGCCATGTTGGGACCGCTCCAGGCAGAGGACCGTGGCCGACCGTCTAACCCGGTCTCAAGAGCATTGATATCTGCGCCGTGGTTCAGAAGACATTCAAGTATGGAGATTCGGTCTTGGTCTCCTTTCTGCCGCCTGACAGCCATATGCAAAGCATTATTATCCACATTCGCTCCATGCGCAAAGAGACTCCGGACCATTGGTAAAGTTCCTCGACAGGCTGATAAACTAAGGGGTGTGTCATGAAATTTATCGGCAACGTTAGCCTCAGCTCCGTGCTCAAGCAGCCAGTCAAACAAGACGGGATTTGAGATTGAAAAGCTATTTGCTTGTCAGAACTAACCATATAAACACTTTGACTAACCTACTTGATCACTGGGGTGGACTCTCCCAGGAGCCTCATATTGACATCCCAGCCATGGCTGAGGAGATCTTCAAGTATGAGAAGAAAAGGTTCTGACTGCAACTGAGTACCCGGAATCTCAGCGAGTGTCTGGATGACTATAAAGTCTACAACACCACCATTTTCGAGCAAAAGATTCACAAGATCCCGATTACTGTTTTTGACAGCATTTGCCAATGTCCAAGGAAACCAAGAAGAGGTGTTGTCAGAAGCCGGATCGGGTAATGAAGGGTCTGCAGTCCACTTGTCAAACAGCTCTCCAACTCTTGCCAGATCCCCGAGCTGAATGGCTTGGTCGATTCCGGATTTTACTGTATCGACAAGGTAAGTTGTTGGCACAAGCCATGTGGGATTAGGATGGGGTTGAGACAGAATATCTCTCAACTTGTCGAAGTCGCCTGAGGCTTTTGCCTCATCGAGTGTTGACCGCAATTCGGCCTCCGATAGCATTATGTTGTCGAAATAAGATGTTAGAGTGAGAATCGCAAGCCACCGGGGGTGATGACTGAAAGTCAAGAAGGAGAGTGATGTCTGCAGATCGAAAGCCGGAGGGTGTGACCAGTGTGAAACCAGGTGTTTCTTAGTACGTGGTGAAATGTTCGATGCACCCTTGTGGAGCCTTCACATCGAGTTAGAAAGATGTGCGGCGAAGAAGGCCAAGGCCTCAGGCGCAGTCGCTCCTGCAGGCCACCGTTTGGGCCAACCGGGCCGCACCAACACCAACTCTACCAACATCAAGTCCACCCCACCTGTTTTTAGATCTCTGTTCCATGAAAGGATACCATGCGGAAACTGAGGCTTTGTACTCGAAATTACTCAGAGATTAGCCTGAAATGCAAGTCAGGTGAGGTTGAACTAGCACCCCCCGTTTCGCTAGGCGAGCCAGCCAAGTCATGGTAACGTGATCTCATCCAAGGTCAAAAATTCCTATTATGAGTTTCGAAGCTCCGCCATAAACTAGCTTTCGGGTTTTGCAGTGTGGCCAGTTGAAAGATTTCAAGATGCACAGCCACTCAACTGCCGAATGTGAAAGGTACTTCTCTGGAGAAGTGGCTTTTCGGCTACGATTATCACACCACAACTTCACCAGGTCTCCAATATCTTGCAGTATGCCACCAAAGATCGTACGTTTCATCTTAAGACAGCAGAGCGGCATATCTTCCTCCTTTTTGCAGAGAGTACAGATGAACCGTCTAGCCTCTCACCTCCCGAACGGCTGTTGCCATTGAGGCTATGTAGCAATGCAGCTGAGTCGGCAACCGTCGTTGGAATAAAGTTCTGAGTGAAAGCCACCGCCGCCAAAGCAGATGGCACTTGGTGCGAAAGTTCTGATTGGAAGCTTCAAAGCTGCTCCCGAATGGAAGTCACTTGATTTCTGGGGCTGATGCTTAAATCCGAAATCGATGCCTTGACTACTGCCTCTCTTCATGCCACTCTGCTTTCAGTCTCGTCCTAGAAGACAGAGTTTGCGTTTGTGCATCATAGTTTCTTGTATCAATTCTGACAACTTACTGGACTCAGTCTAGTCCTATAGCCAAGGATCAAGTATCCAGCCTCAAGTGAGCCAGGGGATGACAAGCCACCAAGTTTTGAGAAGATGGCGCTTCTCTATGTCTAAAGAATGTATCTAAATGTGAGACAAAAGGATCGAAGTCTCATGTTTCTACTATCAGGCCTCGAGTCACCAAACTCCGTTGTCTTCCTTTCAAGCCGTGGCTACCGGTACAGCTACATGCGCCCTCAATCTACGGAAAGCTCTCCGAAAGTCAGTTGATCGTCTCAACCTCGGTGACAATGCCTTCCTTCATCTTTGCACCCTCTACACCATACTTGTTGAGTATTTTCGGATACGATGCACATCCAGCCTTGGATACCCAGCTGAGACTTTGCTTCAGTCAACTGGGTCCACAAAATTTTGTTCCTATTTTTATTTGTTCCGCTTCTCAGCCATGTTTTCAGTACGGGTCTTGTTCAAGAGGATTTAGAAGGGACTCAGAATGTATAAAGAGCCGTGGGGTTGCCTTCGTTGGACTTAATATCCTGCATACTTGCATCATTCAATCAATCAGCCTTTAGTCGAAGCTTTACTATCGATTACCATAACTCCTCAGCAAATAACACAGAGAAAGCATCAAGATGGTTAATATTCACAGCCTCTTGTTCTCGGCTCTCTTCCTAGGAAGTGCAGTCCTAGCCCTCCCCCAACCATCATCCACTCCTCCTCCCATACCACCCAAAAACATCTCAATTCAAGTCAACGTCGTTAATTCCATGAAATTCCCGCCTCTCAACCAGACCGTACGACCCATCCCAGGAGCTGCAGACAACACGACCCTCATCACAGTCCTCCCAGAATTGAAGACTCTCGTGAACAAGACCGGCACAGCTACTACCGTGAAGCGTGATGTACGCACTCCGTCCTTCCTGTATTCTGGGGAAATGCTGACATTGAAGCAGGTTGACATCGAAAAGCGCTACGAATGCGACAACCAATTCTTCCCTACGGCTCCGTCTTGGATGTGGATCGATTATTCTATTGATTTCTGCAACATGTATTTTCCAGGCTCGGGAACATACTATGTTTACGTCCCTCACCTCCTCCCTCCTCTATTTCAAGCCCTTCACTAACCCCACTTCTCTCCAGTCCTGCAGGCTTCTGCTTCCCGGGAAATGTTCCCGCCTACAAATTGACCGTGCCCCCGTATACCTTCTACCCGCAGCTCGACTTCACCTATTGCGCCAAAGACCCTGGCGTTCCATATCCTGTCCTCATCGCTATTACGAATTCTATTTGCTTGGCCGAATTTGAGGGCATTATTTACAACGATGATTACTCATGGAATTGTCCTGCATTCTACCTTGGTCCGAATGCCTTCCAGGTGGCTGGCGGTAATAATTTTGATGTCGCGACGGATGCCAGCACTTGGCAGCTGTTGGCGCAGTGAAGGTGAAAGTGCTCGAGGAAGGACAGAGAAGAACGTTAGGGAGATTTTGTAAGATAATTTGCTTTTGGATGAGGATTTGTGCTTGATAATAATTTTTTGTGTGTTTGCAACGCTTCATATACACCTAGGTCAGTCAGTCCTTTCAGGAATTGGGTCATACAAGTACCGCAGGCGGAGGAATATGATCTGTATCTCTTACTCAAATAGTCAATGAATCCTTTGATTTTGTTGTCATCCACTGCCGTTCAAAGTAACAAGTGCATAATTTACCATAAATTCTATCAGCATTACCAAGCCTTCTTCCAAGCTTCTAGCATCTTTCCAACCAAATCGCCATCTACAGCTCGCCTCATGCTCCTGAGAACTTCACTCGCCTCCTCGGACTCCTTCGTCTCAAACACCACATCTCCTTTGACCACCTCACCCGCATCTTCACTATATTCACCACCCTCCCAAAACCCTAACAATTTCTTGCTCGGAAGATTTTCTTTCTCATCCACATCCCTCAGCTTCTGCAGCCATACCTCCCAACTCACAGTATCGAACTTCAATCCCGCCTCCCTCAACTTAGGGAGCAATTCCTCTCCCCACGAAAAAGGCTTCGGATTAACCACATTGAACACTCTTGACCCCTCTCCGCTTCTACCCATTGCCTCACCCTTAACACCACCAAGTTCAAGCACCACCCTGGCCAACTCATCAGCCTCCAACCACGTACACTTATCCCCTCCCCTCCTACTAAACACCTCCGGCAGCGCATCCAAAGTCTCCGCACTCCTAATCATTAACGGAATCGCCTCATTCGGATTCCACAGCTGAGTCCCCACCTCTCTTGCGGGAACAATCTGTCCTATCCTTAACACCGTACATTTTGCCCCATAGTCCTTGGCAGCGGCTTCCAGGATCCGCTCACCAATAAGCTTTGAGCGCGAATAGCCTGTTGGAGAAGCGTGATAAAGAGATGGGATAAGTGCGCATGGTACGGCTGGGAAGGAGGCGGGTGTCGACATTGCGGTGCCGACTGAGGAGCAGAATGTTAAGTGTGCTGGGGTGGAACTAGATAGGGAGAGCGAGATGAGGTTGTTGAGGGCTTGGATTTGAGGTTCGAAAGAGCGGACAGAGAGCGCGAAGTTTACTTCCCAGGCGCAGTGGATGATGTGGGTGACTTCGGATTTGAGCATTTGTAGGCCGGATGGCGGGAGTTTGAATCCAGGAACTGAGAGGTTGGCTGTGAGAGCAACTATTTTGTCGAGGGGAATAGATATGTTGCGTTTAGCGAGGGCAGAAGCGAGAACGTCCCTGGCGGGCGTGGTAGTTTGAGTTAGAGGACTGCGAAGGAGACAGAAAATTTTCGAGACGTTTGGGTCTTGGGTGAGTTGGGCGAGGATATGGCTTCCCAGTGAACCGGTTGCTCCTGTCAAAAGCTTGTTCACGATCAGCATCTATCGTATCTAGAGTTTGGAGCTCGGACTTACCACCACCTTCTTTTCACTTCGATGAGCATCATCTGAGGCTCCATTCGCAATCGGTTGTTGGAACTGCGAATACTTCGCGATCATCTCCTCCATCTCCTCCATCTCCTTTGCATCCTGATCCAAACCCTCACCTCCCACTCTCATTTCATATAACTTCTCCGCAAGTCTCTTTGTTGTACCGCAATCATACACAACCATCGAAGGACAAGTGTTCCTTCCCAAATCTAAATGCTTGACGATCAATCCTCGAACCTGGATCGCTTTTAAGCTGTCTACGCCTTGAGTAAAGAAATCTGCTTCTGAGTCTGGAATATTGATATTGAGATCTTGAAATTGCTGGAGAATCCAGACTTCTAATTCTTGTTGGCTGAGCTCGAGCAGGGGACCGTTAGAGGTGTTTTCGAGTCGGGTGTAGACGTCTTCGATTATGGTAGCGAAGTCTAGGTAAATCTGCAGCCTGGTCAATACAAGGTCTCCAAGATAGAAATCGAAATGCCAAATCAGAAAAGCTCACTTGTCCCCTCTTGATACTACTCTTATCCGTACTCGGACACACCACACCCTCCCCCATTACCACCACCACATCCCTACTAATCTGACTAAACCCCTCCGCATGCCTATTCGCCTCCTGAATCGTATCCCACACATTATCAATAAACCTCTCATCGTCTAACCCCACCGCATTCTCACTCCTAAAAAGCAACAACCCCGGCACCGGCCTATCAACACCAAACATAACCGCCTCTTTCACTAACGGATGTCGTCTTATCCTGCCCTCTATCGGCAGCGGCAACACTTTCTCTCCATTTAACAATGTAATCCTATCATCTAATCTTCCCACGAATTTCCAGCGATCAGGGAGGGAAGGGTGTGGGACGAAAAGGTCGGATGTGTGATATGAATTTGGTGGATCTTGGGAGTTGGTGGCGGCTTTGGATTTGTGGCCGTCTAGCACGATTGCTTCGTGGATATCGCCGTCTACGGGACGCATCAGGAGGAAAGGCTTTACGTGCGGAAGGATTGACATGTAGTTCCAGGCTTTATCTTCTCGTGGGCGAATGAGGGAGCTGAAGAGGGCTGCGGTTTCCGTCCTATCGGTACATCAATATTATTCTCTTTCCCATCCTTGTCATCAATTTGTAAGTTGAGAAAGGAAGGAGGGAAGGGGGACGTACGACCCAAAAGTCAACCCCAAATGGACACCATGGCTTGTGAGGAGGTCTCCGAGGTCATCCGGACACCGACTCCCACTGCTGCTCACCACCTCACACTTCTTCAACGCATCTATTCCATCCTGCCCTTCCGCTAATAACTTCAATACATAGGGCACTGTCCACACCACTTCTGGCCTCGCCGCCACAATCGATTTAGTTACTGTGTTATGTGTTTGGGGGACATGACCGTTCATGATATAGAGCGTCGAGCGAGCAAAAACAGCCTGCACATAAGTAACCAACCCATGCGCATGGCTCACCGGCACACTCTGCCAACACCTCTTCTTCAGCGCTGTCAAAAAAGTCACAAGAATGCGTTTATTACTCCAACTTATTGGCTTAGGGAGTCCCGTACTGCCAGAACTGTGGAGCATCACATATTTTCTCAGATATTCATCTTCAGGCACAATGCACTCGCGAGAGAAGATTGGCGTTGATGCGTGAATAGGGGAGGAGTAGGATGAGCGCGTGATGAGGGGGTGTACAGTGAGGGATGGGAGGATTTGGGTGAGGAGGAGAATGGAGGCGGAAAATGGCTGATCTGGTGCTTGGGTGGATAGGCCGTAGATGAGGTGCTTAGAGTTACAGGTAGTGAGGAGTGAGGAGATTGCTGATGCTGGAAGGCGGGGTGAGAGCATGAAGGGCGTGTATCCCAGTCTCGCCAGCGCAAAGACATTGATGACATAGTCCAGATCTGAGGGAGCATATATACCGACTACTGTTTCTTCGTACTATATCTCGTCAACATCGATACCCATAAATTCTCAAATTCAAGGTAAAAGGGAGGATGGGGAAGGGGAAATACGCACCACCGCCCCAAACCC
>AYLM01000957.1:0-10197 GCA_001625345.1 Cairneyella variabilis | reverse complement strand
TGTGAAGGCGCGGGCAAAAGGGTAAAAACTCAATTGATCGAATGCCTATCGTACAAAGCTAGACATAGAAGAAGGGAGGGGGAAATCCCTGGCTATATAGCCGGATGGCGGATCACATGATATAGCGGGGAGTCAGGGCAAGGCTCTGAACCGCTGCTCTAACAGGTTAAAGAAAAATTAAATAGCTAGACGATTTGCCTATAATAAATGCGTTCTCCAAATTTTCTAAGGTGAGTTCTATGAAAATGACCTTAACGCTCTCTACTCGAGTCCGTTAGCAGATCTTGCTAATGTTATCTGGTCTGCACCAGTCGCATTATGCCAGTCGCTGTCCTCGGCTTCACCCACTACAAAGGCATTTTCTGGCCGCTGTATAGCTATTGGCGAGTCTTTCTGTGCTTGTTGTTGCGGACTAAGTGAGGCGTGACTGGGCCTCAATTTCAAGCGGATGCTGCTCCAGTTACTACCAGCCCAACGATCAAGTCTCCGCCGATGAGGCTCTATTTGATGAGAAAAGTCAAGATACATCCCATCCACTTGATTAAGTTGGGGCCCTGCTGTTTCCTGATTTCCAAATAAATTTGGGAAATGATGCTTTGCGAATGTTTTCAGGCTAGGCAAGCATGAGCAGATAATCCCTGTGTACATCTCGATAATGCTGCCGTTTTTATCAGTAAGTTTGAAACCGAGAGGAGAATATGTAAACTTACCACCAGATCAAGTTAGGAACATAATGCCAAGTAGAGTCGATATCCTTAATCCCAGCTGGAATAACTGCTAGCCTGATAGTGCTAACAGCACATACACTGCGAAACTTTAGCCCAAATTCCATTAAAAGAGTCCAGAAAAATTACAATGATCCCGTCATAAGAATGAGGGTTACTCCAATCCTCTGTGTAATTGGTAGTGTAAGAGGCCAAAGTACCCAAATGGGAAGAAGTAAGAGAATGTAGTCTGTAGCCATATTCATGGAAGCGACTGCCAGGTAAGCCGCACCGATATTCCCACATGATCCGGGAACGCTAAAGTCCCAATATCGTTGAATAGGCTGGCATAGAAAAAGGAAAGCAAAAGTCCCAAACAAACAGTAAATGACTGTAACAAACATCACCGCGTATGTTGCAAGTCTAAAATACCTGTCTATCGAGAGGCGCAAGTAGAAGAACAATATCGACGTCTTGATAAAGAGGGTGCATAGACCATATGCTGCGGCTCCAACAATTCCCACCTAATCAATAAACATAGATTAGGAGAAATGTTCAACAAAGGATTGACAATTGGGGGATCTCTATACCTTCTGGAACATCTGAATCTGGTGCAAAGTAACGTCCCAGATATGCCTTCCAGCCCCAAGGTACGTCACTGAAGAACGGTTCAGCTGAAAAATCCATGCAGAGAATTAACAATTACACTCACATTCGAGGTTTACAAATGAATACCCAAGAGCAAATATCTTCGCGGGGGAGCAAGGGAGTTAGCGCCACCTGCAGGGAGTTAGATGGGTGCCTACCACTGCGAAAATTATCAAATCTACATATCTAGTTAGTCAGAGCTCTTTGAACCTCTGTAAGACTTACAGTCATCAATATGTACCCGCTTCGTTAAATAACGCTTGGAATATAACCGCATCACCACGAAAGGGATTGTGATTGCGGGGCATAGGAAGGCCGCTATCAAAACGCGATATCCAATATCTTCAGGGTTGGTAAAGTTTGGGACCACTCCTGGTGGTGGAGGGTACGCGCCGACAACTTCCGCAGTTGAATTCATCGTAGATATTTGTCCTTTATTTCATAGACGCGGCGGTCGATGTTGGTATTTTGGACTCTCCAAAACTTCATTGTCAGCGACGGAACCTCTCATATATGTGATTCATACCCATATGATAGCATTTCGAAAAAGAAATAGCCAGATGCCTTCTGATTCAGGTTGGCTTCTACGATGGAAATGATTGATTGGATGGTGTCATGCGACCCGCGGACATGGGTCACAGAGATTGTTGGTCTTTACCCCAGTTACTGGACCTCCGGCCCATGGGGAACATTCCGAAGTTAGGTATGAATGATGCGCCGAATAATCGTATTAGAGACTGAACAGAGCTTTTCCTTATGCTTCTGGATCCGTGCCGTGCCTCAAAGCTCCCATTGTCATTACGACACACCTGCTAATACTGTGCCGTGCGGGTGTCCGTATCCGAAAACCAGCGCGATGGGTGGCGCGCACCGAGCCCGTGCTCAGGTTTCATGCAAAGGGTTCGGCCGCACAACTTCGAAATCTCGCCTATGGCTGTGATAAACGTGCAGCTCCTTAAAATATGTGGCGGAAGCCTCTAGAGCAAAGCGACTGATTATCAGGAGCGCCTTTCCCAGAAATAGGCGAGGCGAGAATATCCGAGCTTCCGCGACCCGCATCGTCACTGCAAGAACATTAATCCACATTTGCGTTTGAGTATTCGCAGAATAAGTAAAGTGAGAACCGAGGGGAGCGTTCACCGTCCACCTCGAGGTCGGGGTTAGAATTGTGGAAGCTCCCTGCCATTACTCCGTATTATCTCAAGCCCAGATTCAAGAGCCGTGACTTCTGAATGGTTATGTAGGAAAAGACCGCGGTTCGGCCTTCAAATCTTTAATTCGAGTAAGCCAACAACATTGCCAAAGCGCCCATGCTAGTTTAAATGTTTATTTCCTGAGTCTCCATATTCGGCTCTCGATGTTCTCCCACTATGTCCGTTTCGTCGTGTACGGTGGTACAGCGGTTAAGTTTTGTCGCCCACTAAATTTGTGGGGGGAATTTACCACCAAATTTTTACCTGATCGGTACTCAGGCATCGCTTAACACCTGCTAGCGTGACAAAACTTATCCGCTGTACCACTGTAGATCATTCTCGATTCGGTCAGCCGGATTTTTTTTTGCCGACAAAGACCCCCTTTTAGCGCCTTTGCATACCGGAGAATGTGCCACATGAATAAGTAGATGTGGGCGCTAGTTGACGGCCAAAGACTCCGAGAAAATAATATCTATATATTTATTATGTATCATGCGAATACGAGCACACACATTCTGACTCGTGGCCCGCATTAATGGTGGGATGAGGAACTCGATTGGCCACCGTCTCATTCCTGCTTGAAACTTTCTGTACTACTACTCATATTGATGCAGGGGGCTCTCTCGAATGGTACCTAGTGTGAAGGAGCAGGCGGTCAAGTGAAGACTCGATCGATTGGAAACCTATTGTACAAAGATCTAAAGCCACGGAGTGAAGAGAGAGAGAGAGAGTCCTGCCTACATACTATTTGGACTCCAGCTGTCACATGATCTGAGGCTAGACTTCAATAGGACTAGCTTGAGATGTCACGTGAGCCTGCCGGCAAGGCCTTGACAGTATTACTACGAAATGGTGGCAGAGGATATTAATGTTATATCTTATTATTGCATAATACAAAATATTAGTGAGGGGTATTAATGTTCTTTATTTACTATGATCTAAAGGTAGTAATACGAATCTAATTATTATAGTTGGTTTTACGTAGTTAAATCTATTGTTTTTATCTTAGTTGTACGAAATATAAATAAGAGTAAATAATATAAATTGGCAAACGTAAGGGCCTGAGGCTCGGACACGAGCACATGTCATAGAGAACCCCGTAGGCATGGGACGGGGTCCTGTGGAAGTCACATGATGGATCCTCTGGGACCTAGAAGACACTTCTGGGATCCAAGGGACTCCAACGTGATCCAAGCTACGGAGGTCCTATATAAGTCTGCGTGTTTCCTTAGTAGGTAGGAGCTTCGTGCTCAACTCAAATAAGTATCTTCAACCAATACTTAGTAACTGTTGCAATCTTCAGTGACATCCTTAATGACGAGCCCCGGCCTCACCCAAACAACCCGACGACTGAAGGCCGCTTCTATACGAGGTGATCTAGGAACCATTACAGATAAGCATCGACAACGACAAGCCTTCGAGGATACTAATTAATAATTAACACAGTAGCACAAAAACAATATAGGCCCCGCGAAGCATTAAAGGCTATATTGTAAGCTCGACAACTGCTGCAACTGTGTCAATTAGCACGTGCAAACTCAATACGCTATAAAATCATATAGAGACACCGAAGGAATCATTTAGCATCAATTTGGCTCAGTTGTATCAATTCAAGGGATATTATTGCGTTCCAAGCTCCCCCGACAACGTTGAGGACGTGAATTATCATGGAGATCCGTTTGCATTTTAGTCATTCAAGTTGGATTGTGAGTCGATCGGGTTCGTTCTCACAGTTTCTTCTTGTTACTTCTGTTTAATTTCGGTAATCTCATACGGACAATGTACAGTTCAGTCTCGAGGCACCTCCGGCAAATCGAAGACATCACCATGTCAATATCACGTGTATGTGGTAATTTTCGAGTAATAAATGCATTGGCTGCCCTCTTAAGGAGAGACTGATGCCCGAAAATATACAGGCTTTGGAGGGGGAACAGCTGTTTGCTGACTGCTGATCCCTTATCACTGAAATCGTCATAAACCCGTCAAAGGCTGAAATAATCAGGATTTTAAGCCTTTCAGACCAAAGGCTGTTGTGCCCACGGCTAACACACCATCCGTAACCATAATATACTACAAAAAGTAATGAAAAGGCTACATTTCCCGCTCCACTGCATTTAAGCCCTTCATCCAAAATATACAACTCGGGGTGCAATACAGTTTACCACAGGACACCCACAATAGATTCCAAATTACTGAATGGAACCAACACCATTCCATTCCAATAGAAGGGTAAAGAAAACCAACAAAATCCCTCCTCGTTCTCTTCAATCCCAAAATTTCACAACCCGGACCATTGTGGATTTTCTTATAACACCAAGGCAGCAGCAGCGATCGCAAAAATACCAAGCGGGCCGGTGGCAGCATTGATAGCGGCAGCACCAGTGAATTGAGCGCCCGTTGATGACGCCTTGGTGGCAGTTCCACTGCCGGAGGTCGAGTTGCCGGTAGCTGTCGTTGTCGAGGTAGCAGACACAGCTTTTGTAGTGGCACTAGTGGCTGACGTCTTAGGAGTCGAAGCACTCGTGGAGGCAGGAAGCGAGGAGCTTTTGGATGCCACACTCGAGACTCCCGCGCTGGAGCTGGAGCTGGTCCCGGTGTCGGTGCAATTGCCAGTGGAGAAAGCGCCGACTGCCTCCTGGAATTCTTGCGTGAAGCCTGCAGCCAGTGAATTGGCGATGCTCTGAGCATCTGAAGGAACTAACGCGACGATGGCATTGATAAGGCTTGTGGCCCCAGTCTGGAGCTGGGTCACTTGTGACTCCACAGTTTCGCAAAACCCGCCGGCTTCAAACGCTGTCTTCTTTGCGATAAGATCATTAACGAGTGTACTAGCCTGCCCCTGTAACGTGGTTACTGGGCTTTCCAAAGCTAACGCGTCGGTGAGGGAAAGATTGCTGGTTCCCTGAACTGTTGTTGTCCCCGACTGAAATGTAGAAAGTAGAGCAGATGAGTCACTAGTGACTGTGGTTGCATCGCCAGTGAAGGCATTGACGCCTTGGTCAAGTGTAGCGATGGCTGATCCAACCTGATTGAGGACGCCAGTGACGGTAGCCAGGTCTCGTTCCACGATCGTAGGCTCACGGTTGTCGAGAGTAGGTTCGGCAGTGACGCTGAGGACCAGAGTAGTGAGTAATACCACGGCAGTGAGCCTCATTTTGATGTATCGAAGATCGATGAGAGAATTCGGATGGCTTGAAGGAATCGACGTTTGCAGCTTAATGAGCAGGTAATTTTCTGATCAAAGATGAGCTTGAAGGAATACTGGTTACAACTTCACTTTTCTGTTGCATTCCATAAATTCTACTTGGCCGTTTTATAGGGAAGGAAGTCATCGCTGCCAAGGAGAGCTGGGGCCTGTCCTTTTGGTGAAACATCTGCATACCTCTCCTATCATCATTTAATTAATTTTCACTGGAACTGATGATCTGGGATGGTCTAGGATGAACTGCACTCCAATAGCTCCGAGATTGAGGCTGGTTAATGAAGCAAGACGATTGATCTATCACCGAAACGGGAATTGATGCGATAGACGCGATTGATCCGACTGGTCCGACTGATGGGATTGATGCGATGGATGGGATGGATGGGATGGATGCGGTATGCTTCACGAAGCTGGCCGTACGGATATCCAAGCAGATGCAGTTGCAATGACGAGTTATCCAAGCAAAGGGATATTTTTAGAGGCACAGGGCTACCTAAACATTGCATTGTCAAGGACTGATAGGCGCTGATAGGCGCTGAAAGCCTCGCGCCGAGTATCTCGGTTTCACGTGGAACTAGAGACATTCAAGATTTCAAGATTTCAAGAAGATTCTTCGTTTGGAGGATTAACGCATGGATTGGAGCACTGCAACTGAAACTGGAGCCAGGGCAGCCCAGGGCAGACTCTACAAAGGTATTTACCCCGCAGTTCAAACGTGCTGTAATGCAGGTGCTGTAATGCAGGGGACCCTGGAAAGTGTGGGGAGCGGAAATTTTATCGATCGACTCATGCGACGTAGTTCCAACCACACAGCCTTGTGGCTTCCAACTGCCCAGTACCGCCGCAGAACACGTACTTCGTATCGCAATGCTTCGTATCCCGGCTGGCCAATAACGTCTAGAGCATCTCTGACAGGGAAGTGAGAACATGGAAGTCCATGTTGGAAAATACTCATTAGACGAGGTGGTGCCCCAGATTGACATTAGGTTCGCCAGACCCAGGGCAGGGCAGGGCAGGGCAGGGCAGGGAGGGAGGTCGCAAGAAACATCTAAAAGTTAAGGTAACCTCGGATCGCAGGGCAGCATGTGCTTTTCTACTGCGCCCCAGATATTAGTAAGAGATATGTAGTGAGCACCCGTTCGCAAACGGATCAGATAGAGAGCCTTCATCACCTAGCTTTCATATCACACACATCTGGAAACTACTTCAAATATTCGCTTTAAAGATTTGACCATGTTTAGCCAATCCATTCTCTACTCTGTCTCCACTCATCTCGTTGCCATCGTGGTCGCAATTCTCGCCGGCCTCATCATCTACCATATCTTCGTCCGGCTTCGTTATGCTCACAAAGTTAGATCAGCGGGCAACGTCCATGCTCCAATGCTTGCAAAAGATCCCTTCACGGGTAAAAGCCATTGATTAAATATCCGCTCTACATGGCTGACCCCTGCCTTTAGCACTTGGTTGGCTACGTGAGATTGGCATGGCACAAGCACACAATCGACTTTTAGCATCATTTGAATCCATGTACGAGTTTGGAACGCCAGAATGCCCGAATCTGGTTGAAATTAATATGACGGGAGGAAGACGCTTCTTCTTCACTCGCGAACCAGAGCACATTAAGACCATACTGACCGGTAAATTTGCCGACTATGGTAAAGGACCAGAGTTCCACCGCGTCTGGAAGCCCTTTCTCGGTGACAGTATCTTCACTACAGACCACCGACAATGGCAAGAGAGTCGGAACTTGATCAGACCCATGTTCATCAAGAATCGAGTCAGCGACTTGGAGATTTTTGAGAGGTCCACCATGATCATGCTGAATCAATTGCCAAAGTCTGGACAAACATTTGATATTATGGATTACTTCTATCGCATGACAATCGATGTTACAACGGATTTTCTTCTTGGCGAGAGTGTGAACAGCCTGCGAAATCCTCGCTCCGAGTTTGTGAAGGCTTTTACAGAAGTTCAGCGCCTGCAGATGATGCTTACTTGCTTATTGTGAGACTCTTAGACTTATGCGAGTTGACTGAGTTAACGTTTATTTCAGCCCAATTCAGCGATTCATACCCCGCGGGAAATACAATCGCGGAGTCAAAGTCCTCGAAGATTTCATCGTCCCCTTCATCGACCGGACGCTTGCCCTGAGTGACTACGAACTGAATAAAATCTCGAAGTCGGAGAAGTCCTTCACATTTCTGCATGCCCTTGCAAGCTACACGCGCGACCCAAGAGTAATCCGAGACCAACTAATTGCTGTCCTCCTTGCCGGTCGCGACACTACCGCTGCCACCTTGTCTTGGACACTCTACGAACTATCACACTATCCTGACATCTACGCCAAACTGCGTTCGGAAATTCTCTCCGTTGTTGGTCCCACAGGACAACCAACTTACGAAGACCTCAAGGCCATGAAATACCTCAGCCATACGCTCAGCGAGACACTGAGACTCTACCCAGCAGTCCCATTTAACATGCGCTTTGCCCTGACCGACACTACGCTCCCTGGGATCCCCGGCCAGCCAGACATCACCGTAATCGCTGGCGACGCGGTTATCTATTCCACCCTTGCTATGCAGCGCCGTCGGGAGATATATCCCATCCCTTCTCCTCAATTTGCCCCCCCGCAGATTTTCAGCCCTGATCGTTGGGAACACTGGAACCCAGCACCGTGGACATACGTCCCATTCAATGGCGGGCCGAGGATTTGCATAGGCCAGAACTTTGCACTGACAGAAATGGCATATGTGTTGGTGAGGATGCTGCAGCGTTATGAGAGAGTGGAGTACAGAGGGGAGTGGGAGAAGCAGTTCCATAAGGCGGAGATTGTTGGAACGCCAGGGTGTGGAGTACCAGTCGCACTGTTTGAAAGTGAGCAGAATTGAGTCTAGGTCTGTTAATAAGCATACTTTTAGTGATTGAATTTCGGTCATGTAAAGGTATTATTATAATGCTTGATGCCTAATATGCAACTGGCGGCCAGCTACACGAGGCGGTTTTTGAAAAACTATTGTATCGGTCTAGGGAAAATTGTTGGGCACTCCTATCAAATGGAGTTCAGGGAGTTATTTCAAGTGTTTGATCGTGGAGTTTCTTGTTTTTTATTTGTTAGTGTAATTTTGTATTATAGGGTCTTAAACTCTGCAGGAGCGTCGAGTGGGATCCGGGGGTGTGCCTACGATTTTCGATCTGTAACCGCAAATTGGCCAATTCGCTGATTGGCGTATTTGTGGTTATAGTTTCCATTATCGTAACTCTGCTCGTTCTAGCGCATTTCATTACTTAAGTTCGAGGAATTTATAACTCTCAGTACCTAAGCAGTATTTCTATTATTGTTTTATTACTTTAAATACTATATAAGCAAAATAAAATTCTATACGGCCTTACTCCTGACTATACGCACCATTGGGTTTATCCAATGACTGAGAGCACCCTTATGCTCATTCAGTGGCCAATAGTATGCTCATCCAATATAAGGAGCGCTTCAAAAAGCAGCGTGGAGGCAGCCCGCGTTCCTCTCTATAATGGCAAGCCTCCCCCTGCCTCGGGCCACACCTCGAAACTATCGCCCGTTAGTGACTTACTGTTGTAGGCATAGCACGTTTATACACTCGCAGGCACTTATTCCTTCGTCTTATCCAGTTAAGATGGGAACCTTTATGTTAAGTGATGGGCATAGCCAGGGGTTTTAACCAAAGAGGGGGGTTATATAAATCATATAGCTGAACGTGTAAGGACAGCGGCTTAATGCCCTTATCGATAGCGGAGCAGTTATTAGCTGCATTCGCGCCTACCTCGCACGAGATAGCTCACGCCTCTCCACTATGACATTAGTTGGCCCGCAGAGACGATAGCTGAAAAAGCTTAGTGACGTCTTAGACATCATCAATAATATACCCCTCCGCCTTTACTTAGTAGCTGTCATACGCTAGGATTTATATCAAGTTTCGGCTTAGCCAACCGCCTTCGGAAAGGTTGCATGCCACTAACTCATGCGCCAGGGTTTATATCAAGTCCTAGGCATAGCCAGACACTTTGTTTGATTGCATTGCCAACAACAATCACAAGCCGGAAGACTCGCCTAACAAGATTTCAAGTGCTTCGATCAAGGAATGCTAACAGCTATAGCTCAGACGTAGGGTTGTGCTAGCGGCTCCGAATAAGTGATGAGTGCTATTGCCAATAAAGATCTACTTAATGCCTATATAGTCACTAGGCGCTTCGATAAAGGAGATAGTTATATTAAAATAATATTATCCGTGTAAGCAATTCCCGCCTCACTATAAGAATAATAAGAAGTAATTATTGCCGATTATATAAAGCTTGGAAACTCGGCTGAAAGGGTGAAGGGAAGGCAAGGTTCGAGTGACGGCGCTCTGATGATCCTAACTAGCTCGGGGGATGTAAAGCTTGCATCCTGTCAGGGCGGTGGTTCAAAACCTTGCCT
>AYLM01000139.1:0-28535 GCA_001625345.1 Cairneyella variabilis | reverse complement strand
GGGGGGAAGGGACGACGATGCACTTCAGCGACGAAGTTCACCCAGTAGTAGAGGCTCGTATGCATTGGGAAATAAGAGCTCAAGTACTCTCGGATGCTGTACTTCTGTCGATCTCCACAAATTTCACGAAGATCTTCATCATTCAGACTCTCTCGAGTAAGAACAGACGACTACTATGACCACTCACTACCTGCACTTGCTCGGGCCAACCGTTTCGAATTGTCGTCTAGAGGCGCAAAGCTGTAGCTATTCTGCCGCAAGCCGCACAACGAGACCAATGCGTAAGATTCTCGTCTCTTCAAGCCATCCTTAGACTCCTCTGCAAACTCAATTCGGTGCTTATGGCCAAGCTTCTCATCTTCTATCTTCTAGGATAGACGGCTGTGGGAGCAGTTTCTCGCACATCACCATCACATAGATCCTATCAGTAAGCAACTTCAGAACGTGACTTCTCATTTCTCGCTAAGAATAGATGCAGTTGCGTTGCATCATCATGCAAAAGCTATATTCAGATACAAAAGCTATACTCAGATGCAAAATCTACTAAAAAATCAAATCCGAGCAATGGAAAACAAGTGCTTTCAAACTATCGGACTTTGCAACGCAACAACAAGTAAGTACACACTATTACCTGTCCTCATCAATCATTATCGTCAATCATCAAGGAGAGACAAACAGACACCAAAGACCAAAACCCAAACACCCACTCCGTCTAATTGTCCAATGCCTTACCACCCTCAGCACGATCACCACCTTTAGGCAGCGAATGAAGCGGATCGTAATACTCATAGACCCTGCCCTCTTTCCCCTCGCCCTTCACAGCCGGCGCCACGAACTTCGAGACGCCAGTCTTTCGATCATAGCTACGGTGCGAAGCCGCGAGCCGCTTACCTCCGCCACCTGGAAGGTCGACGACGAACTGCGGCATCATGAAGCCGGCGATACTGCCGCGGAGGGAGCACTCGAGATCTAGGATGGTTTGGAGAGGGGTGCGCAGGTCCTCAACGCCGCGGACGAGGTCGCCTGCGTAGACATAATACTATCGAGCAAACACCTGGGTCAGCATAGGACTTTGTATGGGAGAGGGGGACACGAACGAGGGAAGGGGTACATACCGGCATAATATTATTATCAGCAAGCATCCTTATCAACCCACTCATCGCCTCAACGCTATCATTCACCCCCTTCAATAACACAGACTGATTACGGACCGTCACACCATTCACATACAGCTTCTGTGCTGCCTCACG
The DNA here is from genome assembly GCA_001625345.1 of Cairneyella variabilis. Classification (NCBI taxonomy): domain Eukaryota; kingdom Fungi; phylum Ascomycota; class Leotiomycetes; order Helotiales; genus Cairneyella; species Cairneyella variabilis. The sequence goes on along the minus strand of AYLM01000139.1, from coordinate 27,285 downwards.
CGTTACCCAGCTGAACTCATTCACATGGTTGAAATGCGTGTGCATAGCGACCTGCTTTCCTCTTTCACGGCCTTCCTTAGAAATCCGAATCAGCTCATCGGTCCAAGTATCGTTCGGATCGAGCGTACGGCTGGGAGAGACGCAGAGGCCTTTGGTAGCGATCCGGAAGCGGCGGATGTGAGGGATCGAGAGCAGGCGGTCGCAGATCAGGGCGAGGTGTTGTGGGGCGAGGGAGTAGGAGTCCCCGCCTGAGACGACAACGTCTTGGATTACGGGATTGGAAGCGATATAGGAGAGTGCTTCTTCCCAGCGGCGGCGAGTGGGTTTGAGTGAGGCTTTGGTGACGGTGGGAGTGTTGGCACCGATGGCGTAGGAGCGGGTACAGTAGCGACAGTAGAGAGGGCAGTGGGATGTGACTTTCAGAATGTTAGCAAACGGGAATATGATGTTGAATCTGAATGTTGGCAGACGTACCAAGGAAAAGCACTTTCTCGGGATATCGATGGACACAGCCTTCAACTGGAGAGTCATCTTTCTCGTGAAGAGAGTCGAGGCTCAACTGAGGATGGTCTGGCTCGAACTTCGATAGCATGGGAATGAATTGGCGACGGAGGGGATCTTCAAGTGGGTTGTCCCAGTCGATGGAGCTGATTATATGAGGTGGTAAACGAATTGACATTGGAGCTTTGTCGATGCCGTCCATGACATCCTTGATGAAATCTTCGCGAGTGCGAATGTGGTCAAGCTTTTCGTTGACCTCATTGTGTGGAATTCGCTCCGGTAGAACCTCTCGTAGGAGTGTGTAGAGTTTCATCTTGCCTTGAATATCATTGGCGACCTGATATTGTTACTGGTTAGCGAGTGTCTTGGCAGTGCGGACAGGGGCGAGAGCCTGTTGACTTACACCCCACTGATATGACAGGAACTGATCCTCAGTGACATGGTTCCAGCGTCCGATCTTCTGCCAGTATGGGACGCGATCGAATAGAGAGCCTCGATGATAGGTAGGAGTTGTAGAAGGGTTAGCATCTTGAAGTAAGCCGAGTTGAACGTTTTCGCTGAACCTTGACTGGAGTCCTGGTGTTTAGTGAGCTTTGAGCATTTCAAAACTTCGCTGATGGGGGGCTGGGGTACCTAGCTGAATAGGATAAGGAACTGGCTCGGCTTCTGAGACGGGAGCATGAGCGAGTCCAGCATGTCCGTTAGTTTGCACAGTAGTTTGAAACTTTCTGCTTTGAGCTGTGGCAAGGTTGCCTGGGGTTCTGAGGCTACTGAAGCTCTGTCGCAAGTAATTACTTGACTTGAGGGCTTGTGAGAGTTTGGGTTTTGCAAATAGGGACGACATAGTTGACTGTGTCAATGATTTTGAAGCTTGGAGGCGGGGAAGCAAAACGCTTAGAGACTTTTGGCCGGATCGGAGATTGATGGTAGAGCCTGGCTGTTCATATATACACCTTCTCACCGATCTAGAATGCCAAGAATGTTCCAGCAGAGGTGCTTTAACCCAAAGAATCTCTTTGGCTCCAAGATCAAGCAGCTTCAGTAGGGCGGACAGAGCTTTTATACTATAAGTCCTGATAGGTGGAAGCAGGTAATTTCATCAATGGCATGCCGACTGCCACAACGAGATATCTCCTGCACGTAAGATCAGCATGGGATGTTGGTTTTTGCACTTGTTTTCATGGTATTATGCTATTCTCGCAATGGAGACTCACTAAGACCAGTTGGATAGAGGCAACTCAAGTGTTTGGGGAATGTGATTCGAGGATTCTGGCCCAACCAAGAGTGACCGGAGCAATCTCAGGTTGGAAAGTCGCATCCAGAGGCGTTGGCACGAGAAGCGAATTCGGATAATGACGAAACGTTGAGAATACGAGATCTCTATTGGCAGTGACCTTTGACTGTACGTTTAGGATTCTCAATACCCGTCCACGGGCCGTCGAGTTGTCCAATTGAAAAAGATCTTTGCACAACAACAACGGGTTGCACAAGACCCAGGAATCTGGTTATCCTCCAGGGGAGCGTTCAATCTACCCCGCTAAATGCCAACCTGGAACTAATCGTGGCTTTTGTTGGTTCGGCTGGGCAGTTGATTGGGCAAGTGTGGCTGGCGAACCGCAAAGCAACGTTGATTTAAAGTTGCGGTCAATAGAGCTGTACAACCTGCCTCTGACGATAGCCACCGGCAGCAAATGAGAAATAACGGCACAAGGCTGATAATCTCTGATTGGTAGCCTTGGTTTTGTGTAACCCGACGAGGAGTCAAGCAAATAAGAACCAGGAACTCTTTGGAGGCTATGCCCTGCGCTGTGCGTTGGGCCCAAATTCGGGGAGGAGAAATCCCAAGTCTCCAGAAACAACAAGTCTCGTGTGCCGATAGTCCTCTAGGTTTCGAGATCAGTTGTTGGGTCATGCTTCGTCAGGAGAGTCCGCTTCTCGCTACGCTGGCCGATGCATCTTCGCAGGTCAAGAGAAGTATTGATCGATTCCATAGTGGCAAGGACTCTTATATCAGCGAAAAGACGGAATAAGGAAATTTGGTAGCTATTGTTGGAAATGTGGACTGTCACGGTCATCCTCGCATCAGTCATTGGGGTGTGTCTCGCGGGTCCTCCATTGAAAAAGTAGCGAGGTTTAGACGCCCCAGCTGTGCAAGGGTCGAATGCAGGCACTTCTTGATTGGGTGAATGATGACTTAATCACAAACTGATAGTTGACGCCACAGTCATTGAAACAAACTCGAATCTCTCACAAAGAGGTCGGCCGGCTCATTTAGTCGAGCTCGACAACAGTCGAGAGGTTCAAATATCCTTTGGAATAGTTGCCAAAAAGGGCTTTTCTCGAAAGATTATTTTGACCAACAATTTCAGTTTGAGGTGGTACAGAATTAAACACCACTTCCGTATTCCGTCCCAAAGTGGAGCGAGCGAGATAGCGAATGGAGATCCAGAACAGATCCGTCATTACCAACAACCAGACGCCGTAAATGTGCATACTTATTTCTAAAAGAGACATGTAATCCGCACGGAGAACTCAATACGGTAAGCAGACTCGTCAACCGTGCGGGGCAATTAGCCCCACGTCAAGAATTATTCAAGTGACCATTCTGAACGTTGTACAGTACGGACCTGACTGCACCGGGGTACAAGACTTTACAGGCAAAAGAGTATTTTTAACTGGAAAAGCACTGGAGGCCGAGATTCTGGGAGGGATAATCACCTCAAGAAAATCTTCCAGCTATGGCAAGAGCCCAAGAAGATTCGTTCACGAGGCAGATAATGTGAATTGATGCATGGAACCTCAAAGCCAGAGAGCTTGACCAGGAAGCAAATCAGTTTAAGCAGGAGCGAAACACAGTACAGTACATGCGTGGCTCAGGATAGACTTTGGTCGTAGCAGGCAGAGACAACGAGAGCAAAAATGGAAGATTTCAAGCTTTAACCGAAGCCTGTTCGAGCATCTGAAAGGGATGCCAAGATTCCAATCTTGCAAAGCTGTGAGGTTGAGGTTGAGGTTGAAGTTGATCAGTCTTGAACTCAAAAGCTCTGGCACCGCTGTGATTGGCGCTTCCGAGTTTGGCCGGCAAAAAGTCCCTTTGGTCACGTGTTAAGGAGCTAGCGCGCTAGCGGCTTCCGGGCCATCTTCGACAGCTTGCTCGCAGAACTCTTCTCGAGCGAAGGTCCTCATACCGCACAACCACCCTCAATCTCCTCTCCTTCAATTGCGTTTGCAATTGATTCTTTACCCTTTTCTTAACACATTGACCGTGGTCATCATGTTCAGAAACGCTCTCAGACAGTCCACGCGGACAGTGGGCGCAATCTCTGCCTCTGGCAGAGTTGCCGCGGTAAGCAGCAATTCCTATCATCTACAATTCAATAGCATCTTTATCGATCAATACTTCTTTCGGAAGCTCAATTGGCTCGTCGGAGCGATGGGAATTGATGGTTGGGAGCTGTTTTGAGCTGCGATAGCTTGCATTCGTGTTTTTCGGTTCGGGTCTAACTTTGTTTTCTGCAGGGACGACCGGCAGTGTTCAACGCAGCAGCAAAACAAATCCGAAGCTACGCAGCCGACACAAAGGCATCGCCAACCGAAGTCTCATCTATTCTCGAGCAAAGAATCCGAGGTGTTCAGGAGGAGGCCGGTCTCGCCGAGACTGGTCGTGTCTTGTCTGTCGGGTACGTTGCATCAACAAGGAGACGACACTACAGCTACAGTGGGGTTGTGGTTATGGGAATGTATACTAATCCGCCACGAATAGTGATGGTATCGCTCGTGTCCACGGTATGAGCAATGTCCAGGCTGAGGAGCTTGTCGAGTAAGTTCTACTGCTTTGGGTGAAAATCCCTCAAGTGCTCATCAATAAACAGGTTTGCATCTGGTGTCAAGGGCATGTGCATGAACTTGGAAGCTGGCCAGGTCGGTGTCGTGCTTTTCGGTTCAGATCGTTTGGTCAAGGAAGGTGAGACTGTCAAGCGTACCGGCGAAATTGTGAGTATTTTCACAGATGCTTTGCAAGGGTGATACTCATGAGGTTCAGGTTGATGTTCCTGTCGGAATTGAGATGCTTGGCCGTGTCGTTGATGCTCTCGGAAACCCCATTGATGGCAAGGGACCCATCAAGACCACCGAGAAGCGTCGTGCCCAGCTGAAGGCTCCCGGTATTCTTCCTCGACGATCCGTTAACCAGCCCGTACAGACTGGACTCAAGTCCGTCGATGCCATGGTGCCCATTGGACGTGGTCAGCGTGAATTGATCATTGGTGATCGTCAGACTGGAAAGACTGCCGTTGCTCTTGATGCTATGTTGAACCAAAAGCGATGGAATGACGGAAACGATGAGAGCAAGAAGCTTTACTGTGTCTACGTTGCTGTTGGACAAAAGCGATCAACTGTTGCCCAGCTCGTCAAGACCCTTGAGGAGAACGACGCTATGAAGTACTCGATCGTTGTTGCCGCCACTGCTTCCGAGGCCGCTCCTCTCCAATATATCGCTCCCTTCACTGGATGCTCCATGGGTGAGTGGTTCCGTGACAACGGCAAGCACGCAGTCATCATCTTCGACGATCTCTCCAAGCAGGCTGTTGCATACCGTCAAATGTCTCTCCTTCTCCGTCGTCCTCCAGGACGTGAGGCTTACCCAGGTGACGTTTTCTACCTCCACTCTCGTCTCCTCGAGCGTGCGGCTAAGATGAACGATACCCACGGTGGTGGATCTTTGACTGCCCTTCCCATCATTGAGACCCAGGGTGGTGATGTGTCTGCCTATATCCCAACCAACGTTATTTCCATTACCGACGGACAAATCTTCTTGGAGGCCGAACTCTTCTACAAGGGTGTCCGACCTGCCATCAACGTCGGTCTTTCCGTGTCTCGTGTCGGTTCTGCTGCCCAGCTTAAGGCCATGAAGCAAGTCGCTGGTTCTCTGAAGCTCTTCTTGGCCCAATACCGTGAAGTCGCTGCTTTCGCCCAATTCGGTTCCGATTTGGATGCCGCTACCAAGCAAACCCTCAACCGTGGTGAACGTGTAAGTTTGAACATTAAAGTGCGAAATAGCAGAGCTTAAGCTAACATTATCTCTACAGTTGACTGAGCTCCTCAAGCAGAAGCAATACTCCCCCATGGCCGTCAACGAAATGGTTCCTCTCATCTACGCCGGCGTCAACGGACATCTCGACAGCGTCCCCGTCAACAAGATCCTGCAATGGGAAGCCGACTTCATCTCACACTTGAAGACCAACGAGTCGGATCTGTTGGCCACCATTGACAAGGAGGGTGCGTTGAGCAAGGACCTCGAAGCGAGACTGAAGGACGTCGTCACCAGCTTCACCAAGAGCTTCAACTAAAAGAACTGCTTCCGCTCATCCAAATGCTACTCTATCGATTTCTCTTTTGTTCTGGCATTGAGGTTGGCGGGGGAGGCTGTGTATCGAAGTGAGGGAGAGGAGGGAGCTCGATTGAGAGGGCCGATAGATAGTGATAAGGCTGTAAAATAGAGACCGCGATTCTTCCGAAAATGAGCTTGTTTCCTTTTGAACTTTGAACCTTGCATTGTGTGTCACTCTCTTGTGCTGAGGGAATTCAAGAGATATCTGCGGAAATCTGCAGCATTGTCTATTTATCACTGCGATACTTCATTCTCGAGAACTCTATATTGAAGCGACCCATTAAGAACTTAGAATCCTTGCAAGCATGTCTTCAAGACAGAGAGCCGGAGATTTTCTCTCGTCCACGTGGAGCTCCGATTTAAAGCTATGAGTTTTGCTGGACACTGGACTCTGGTTACGTGTGGGCTTGTATTTGCATTTGCATGATAGTTGTACTAGTGCGCTGCATTTTGAAAGCGATTCTTACTTGTATCCATGCATCCCGGCGCTCTTGCTGATGGATGTTCGGTTCTACACCACAGCAATCCCTTCTCAGAGACTCATGAGTTGACAGGAGCTTGCTTCCCACGTGGTCACTCGAACTCACTGGAGATATAAAAAGGAATAACATCCCCATCAAATGCCACTTCCTTTCCATATCAAACTTCGATAGTTGACTTTTATGTCAAAGTTTTCACTCTCACATGTTTCAGACAACAGTTGAGCAGCTTCAGCATTCTTGGAGTCATGTGGTGTTCCCATAAATGAAGTTGATTAAAACCGGTATAAATCTGAAAGAGTTGGAGAAATCCCTGCAGTATGCTTGAGATGCTGCTCTGACTTACTTCATTCGTCACAATGGCCGGTGCTCGTTTTCTACGTCTGGAAATTTATGAAGCCCTCAGGTGTCATTCATTGAGCATCGCCAGCCTGCCCAACGGCCTCATATTTGGAGATCAAAAGATCGGCATCTCTAGTCTCGACAAGGCGTAAAATGCGACGAAAGCGCAAAATTCGATGCCCGTAAGGTATTCGACAGTGGCGTTCGCACAATGACGTTGAAGTCGTCCAGTACATCTACATATACTCATTCTTCCCCATCTACTGCCACTACAACATTGGCGAGACAGACTCCCTGATGGCCTGGAACGACAGTGGAGATCGACTGGATTCCGGGTCTTTCATCTTTCATATTTCATCTTTGCATGGTTACTTGCCTATTGTTTAAACAAGTTCTTACACTTCGGCTCCAACAGTGATCTCGATAGGTGTAATCATAGAGAGAATGACGTTTTTCTGTTTCGCCTATAGTCTATAGAAATGTAGGTCCTTGGCCCTTGATCGTATCCTTAATCACTGCGGGCTTAGACTGCCCGAGTTCGGGCTATTGAAGTTTGGCTAACTCTGCTTGTGTGAGAGGGCCATGGATCCCTTATTTCACTTTACATATCTCCACCTTGACCCTTAAAAGTCACAGATCTAAACAACTTTCTCACATCTAAGAGCATCTTAGACTTATGGGCATCTCACACCATAGCCAGAAAGAAGCATTCGAACCCCTACTGGTAACAATTTCTGAGTTCACCTTTTTCAACTTCACTTTTGACTACTTCTATCCCAGTGACCTCCAACTCATGTAGACGTAGATGTCTCATATCTTTAAATGTCTCTAATTTGTGAGTATCTCACGAAGCACCTATTCACTCAACAAATTCTTCACAAGGCTGGACAGCAGATGTTCTCAACTTTGTTCTTGGCATAGTCAGGCCGGAAAACTTCACTCTGGTGAGATTGATTATCTGGTAGGTATTAGATATATCCTGGGTCTAGATATCTCAGGCTCTTGAATATCTCGAACTCTTGACTGTTTCGCGCTGTAATCGGTAACTAAAATTACTCTACTAGCTTGCCACAGTGTTAGAATAGAGGACGTCTTTAATTTCGTGTTAAATGCTTCTGCTAAATTTTGACTCGTGATTCTTCAGTGGTGAACAGCTTGGAGCGGTGATACCTCAGTGGCGGATATCTCAGCGCAGTGGATATCCTGGGGTGGTGAAATCTCAGAGGTTTGTTTAGATTCCTTACATCTCTCGACATCTTGTCAGATTAAAAATAACCAAGTCCGCAGGCGGTCTCAAAATATCTTTAAATCCTAAGATATTTTGAAATCGAAGGAGGGATTTAGATCGAATATCGCAAGTCGGGTCCGATCTTCTAGAGGACCAAATCCTCCAGACGGTCTCAAAATATCTCACGTACCTGAGATACCTTGACCGCTCTGAATATGTAGCCACAATTGCAGCCCTACATTCACCATGTCACATTCACATTCACATTCACATTCACACGCACTCAGAATGTTTTCAATTTATTAACATTTGTATCATCTTAGATACAGGCATCTTCCGATCATCGGAAGATAGAACTTTTATCAACGCACCCTCCCGTCCTCCGTGGCGCCGATTTTCCATCAATTATGATTAGGAAAAACAAAAAAGAGTGCGAATATGGGTATCGTACTTAAGGAGTGGCTGAGAACATGAAGTATCTCTCATAAAATGAAATTATGCGCACGCCAACCATCGTGGCAGTTGCAGTCAGTCGATTCAGGGAGCCTTAGAGTCTGGTAGCTTCGCCGGCAAGAAATCCGTCCGGAAATTCACCGTCACGGCTTCTGCTGGAAGGCAGAGGGTACAACAGGTGCTGTTCCAGAATCCACTTTAGTTCAAAAATGTCCTCGGAAGACAGTCGCGGATCGCTCTTGTGATCAGTCAAAGTGGGTGCCTCCCAGAACGTGCCAAGTAGCAAACCATTTCGATAGCTGGTTTTGACAGGATGAATACATCCGACTTGAAGGTTGTCACCCCAGTGTCTGTTCGTCTCGACTCTGAATCTGTTGGAGGATTCTAGAGCTCCAAGGTGATGATCGGGTGACAATGCCAAGTCATCGAAAAGCGCCTTTGGATCAGTGAAGCCATAACCGACCAGGACATGGAAATACATCCCGTTTGCCATGCGGATGCCGTGTCTAAGGTCGCCAGCAACTGGTTCGTAGAAATATGCTGCGTAGATATAATTGAAACCAAGCCGCTCTGCCACAGTTGCGCATGCATGAGCGGAGTGCAGCAAATGGTCCGTACGGGCACCGTTCAGCATTGGGGCGATGTAAGAGAGGTCGGACCGTGTGCTTCGGAGAAGCAGTCTTGAACCCCTCTTACGTTGACAGTCGGTTGACATGAAAGCATGCTTTGGGCTGGTAGGAAGCTCTTCGCATACAAGGAGCTGACTCTTGCGGTTTTCCGACTTAGCGCGGCTTTTGCCTTTGCTATTCGGGGCGGCATCTCCTTCAAAAGCCTGGCTATGGTAATCGTGCTGTGCATTTTGCTCCTCATTAGCTTGGGCAAAGGGGCGAAGACGCTCCGCGATAACTCTGCCGCTGGGTGGCTCTTGTTGATCTACGTGGACCCTAGTCATGCTGCTAGTACCGCCTCCCCTTGACATTCCATGGTAAACAGCAGCCGGAAGGGTAGCGTGCTCTGCAGCTAGCCCATCTTCGTCCATGGCTTCAGCAACTTCGTCATCCGTCAGTTCATAGAATTGACCGGGAGTGACATCGACCAAGTTGGTAGCGACCGAGTTTCGAGGCCCACCACGGATAGAAGTAAGGTCAGAGTCATCCGGGAAATGATAATCGGAAGTCGAAGCTAAAGTATTCCGGCTGGTAACTAGTTCAACTTCATCGCAGATATGAACATCGTTATCTTGAGAACCTGGAGACTCTTCAATGTTAAGCTCGCCGCTCGACGATCGGGAAGAAGGTGGTGTGTTCTCGTTGAAATCGGAGCACAAAACCATTCTGTTTCTAGGTTCAAAATTGGGGAATCTTCTTTGCTCATTGCTCGAAGTTTCGAAACCAGAGTCTCTAAAACCAGGATCTGATATGGGTGTAAGAGGGCCATCGCTACCAATAAACGGAAGTCTCTCCAGGGTTGGGGCTGACGACAAAGCTGATCCGGGTTTAGCGTAGCGATTCAAAGTGTTTAGTACTTTGTAAGCCAGTCCCGAAAGCTCATACTGTTGTGGCTGATCAAAAGAAGCGCGTGGCTCTGTGTCCAGAACTGCCAAGACGCCAATGGGTACTCCCCCAGATAGAATGGGCGCACCTGCAAAAAAACGGATTCGAGGATGATTGACAACACATGGATTCCTCATGAATCGCCAATCCTGTAAATATGAAGTGAGCATTCGAACGTTTCAAGGGGTGAAGCCTGACAAACCGTTTGTAAGTCCGACACAACCATAACAGTGTTTCCGCAGAGTACATGAGCAGATATGCTAACTGCACGTGGAATACTCAGTTTGCCATTGTGACGCCAGTTGCCTTTTTGGGACATGACCCTCTCGGAATTTTGATCGAAGAGGCTGATAGTACAAAATGCTGTGTTGAACATGATCATTGGCTTTCCGATCAATTCAATAGTCTCTTCAGCGGATAATTTTGGCCAGATTTTAAGATATTGAGCACTAGCAAGCTCAATCTCTCTAGTGTTGGTGGGATTGACGGCGGGGAGGAAAAGAAAAGAAGGAGATTGGACCAGCGGCTTTGGAGGTAAATTGTTGGGACTGTATTGACCCTGCACGAAAACTTGATCAGTATCCATAAACTGGTGAACACAGCAGACGGCAATGCCGGTGGTGAGCTTGCCAACCTACATTTGAGTAGCCTGTCAACCAGGCCGCCCATTCCCGGATATTCCATTGGCGGGCATTGGCATCGGAACAGTCCACAGCGGCATCGAATGCTATGCTATTGACCTCGCGGATTGAGGGGTCACCGGGATCAATTCTCAGAACATATTTGGGGAAAGGTCCTCTCATGTCCCAAGCACCGGAATGTCGTCCTGTAGCATTTCTAGGCACAAGTTGGGGGGCCCTGCGTTGAGGCATTTCAGACCGCGGCTCCAATACAGGATTCGGCTCAGCCTGCGACCCTGAGATCACATCTCTACTATCTCTCAAGGAGGAACCCTGAGAAGCACCCCTCAATCGCTTCAGCGAGAGCGTGCTGAGAACTTCCTGGAAGATGTTCACACGGCGACCGTCTTCGGGCGACTCCCGACCCGCCATCTTGAAGAGTCTTCAGGCAAAATCCAAAGCGGCGCGCTCGAGACGACCCACAAACTTGAGCACACCTTTCGAATTCTCTCGGAAGCCTGAAGATCAGAGCTCACTGCAGAGCAATGATTAGCCATCAATTCACAAAACGTGCGGAATTGCAAGGCAATCGAAGAAGTATGTAAACTCACCGACATTGACACTGACATATCTTTCTATATTTCAGCGATGACGTGGCAAGCTCGTGTGAGTTCTCAACTCTGATCTGTATGTGGAAGATCACAGATTGTGGTGAAGCTGGACTTCAGTTAGCAAGGAACATGAAAGCAAGGGCTAGAAAGTAGAACCAGACTGCATAAAAGCAAGTGTGTTAGTGATAGAGATCAGGAGCAGTGATTTGTGCTGTATGCAACTTGAAAGGGGTGAAGAGAATGTATAGATGCAGGAGAGAAGGAGAATTTTAGAGGGAAGTGTAGATCTGAAGCAAGCCTCGTTTGAGTGGCCCATTGTCTTGTGGAACCGACCGAATCGGTGGTCAAAAAGAGTGGAAATAAATGAAAGTTCCTGAAAAATGGGATATATGCTCCCCAGCTGGTCGTTCTCAAAGGCTAGGACCGCCTCTTGTACATGCAGATGCGAAAGTGAAGATGACAGATTGGTGATATGGCAGGAGGTGTCGTTGCTATTGTGAAGACAGCCATAGAACATTAAACGTACCTGAAATATCCACTGACCTGAAATAAGCGAAGATCTCCCTACGATAGTGCGAAAAGCCAGGATGAGGTATCGAGATGCTGAAAGGTTGTGTGCCAGATGAGCACCCTAACAACGATCTAAGCTCGTTTGCAGGATTGCGACGGAGGAGGAGAGGTGTAAATGTGATAGTACTGCTAGTGCAGTTGAATCACAGAAAGCAGAGAGCACTCAGCTACCCCAGAACGAATCTGGTAGCAACGTTGTGTCTGTGCAAGGCGCAAGTGAAGGTTTTGGGAGATCGGAATGTGTATGTTGTTGAATTTTGAAATCTGAATCGAAGTGGGAGAGAAAGTGGAACTGGAAGTGACGTTGGGGCCGACTCGACGGCGATTAAAGGCAGGAGCGAAGGTCGAGGCTCTTGTTGCCGTCCACGCCAACTCGAAACCTCCTGCCACCGAGAATGGAAGTATGGAAGTAAGTACCCTGACCCTGATAGACGTGCAGAACCATGCCAGATGTCAAGGTGGTGGAATCTGAAGAATAAAAAGACTGAATGCTGGAGAATTCGAGTGCAGAGCCGCCTGGGGTTTCTGCAGTGACAGCACGTCTACCAATGTAGCTGGAGGGGAGGTGGTGTTCATACAGTCCTGCCAACCTCGAGGTGTGCAGCTGCAGAGATCATGCAGCTGGATGTTGTGTAATGATGTTGTCGACTTTGAGAGGAAAGAAAGAGCGAGGATAATGTAAGGAGACAAGATGTTTCGAGGGAGAGAAGAGATGTGGTGTTGATGATTCGAAGGTTTGTTTCAAGCATCCGCAGGGAGCAGGTGGGCGTGCGCATGGAAGTGTGTCTAACAGTGTGACAGCTTCCTCGGTCACAAATTTCGAAGAAACAACCATGCTCTTGTCATATATGAGAGAAGTCTGCGCTACCGTGCAATGCAGCACGATTGGAAGAGATCATCAACACCCGCCAGCTCCCTCAGACATCGCGAGATCGCCAAATGCTATCTATCATAAAGCAAAAGTCACCATCACCACCAACCGCCTTACACTGACGGCTGGTCTTATACTTCTCTTTCCTTCTTCTTAATGTCATTTATTGATCTCGGCAAGCTTCATCGGGTTCTTCGAGGGATGATCATCCGCCGTCAGACTTCGCAACAGGCAATTGCGTCAGCGAACGAGTGTCGTCGTCGCATAAGAACACAGCTCATGCCGACTTGCTTTTTGTCCCATATCCTTGCAATGGGATTACGAGATTCTCCCCGAGGCGAGCCAGCCAGAGTTGATCGATGTAAGGGACGGCAAGCAAAAACAAATGTCTCAAAAGAAATATATAGCAAAGACACTTTTCGTAGGTCGGTCGTTCGTGGTCTGTATTTGCTTTTTCCTAGGGCCTAGAGCTGACCCAAATCTGCCGGGGGTGACCGGATCGCCCCAGGGTACTCTTTCCCAATGCAGATTTGGCAACAGCGACGGGTCTGCCGTTCGACCGATTGATTGTGCGCACTCGCAAGCAAGCACCGAAATGGATTGATGCGATGTGATCCTCATTCGTCCAAATCTTCAAGAGAATAGAGCACCTGCCCCTATCCCTTCCTTGGCACCGTTACCGTTACCAAGGTCGACCATTCAAACTTCCGTCTGTTCATCAGCCAGTCAGCCATTCACTTGTCAGCTGCAGCCTCCCTTTCACCCTCGATGCATCTTCCAGTTTTCCAGGGAAGTCTCGCCGCCTCCTCGATCTTCCTTGCTGCATATGTCGCCTCCTCATCCTCAACACCAGCTCTCCAGACCATGGTATAAGAACGTCGATCTTCTCAAAACTCTCGCTCCATCAAGCCACTAAGTTCAACGTGCTCAAAGATCACACCATAAGCTCACAACCAATGAGTAACACCAACAAGAACTACCTCTTCGCACCGCTCGATGCAGCTACCCGCGTTCCCGCAACCACAGACCAAGACACCGCCCCCCAAGGCTCGGCCCTTTAGCCTGTGATGCCAGGTAGGAGGTAACCAACGACATGCCGATCCATAACACAGAGTATGAGAAGCCGGTACCACCACTATCGTCTGGAGGAATCCTTGGCTGTACCCATGCGTGGCTGCTCCCCCACTGATCAACGCTTGGCTGTTATCAAATGAACGCTGCGAAGTGCCGGTCCCACTTCTGCAGCGTATATTGCGTGGAATCTTCCGTTATGGATCATGCGCTGGGACGCTGGGAGGAGATGCGAGCTGCGTCTGCTGTGGCGTGAAATGCCAAGTGACTAGAATAACGTGCTGATGATCTTTACACGTTCCGAGTCTGCGCGACTTCTTATGCTGCTGGGTGGTACTTTGATCGTATCTCGAGACCAGCACATGAGTATTCTTTGGTCCAGGCTTGCTCTAGTCGCACTGCAAGGTAGGTAATTGCCTCTCTGGTTCTTTGCTTAGAGGCGAAAGGTGAAGGGTTTCTCCTTGAGCCTTGAGTGAGTGGACTCTGGCAGTTGTCGGAATACACCATGATGCCTAAAGATTCCCTGATCTGCATAGCTCGGCGAATTGTACAGAGATGGGTCGGAACAGATTTGTCGTGGTTTTGTTCGATGATGGAGACTTCTAGTTGTAGTGTGTCTGCATATCATGAGCAGGTCATGCTTTATCCTGCGGTTTGCGAATATCTCGATGAGTCGTACTACGACACGTGAGTGAAAAGCAGGCGCTCGCCTTTGAAACGGAAGGACGAAGGACTTATCTGCGTCCTTGGTATTGAACATAGCCAGCCAAACATAATCCGGCATGCTTCTAAGACCAGCGACCAATTGCGATTCTCCATATGTTGCAAAAAAGAACTTAGAAATGGCAGCATGTAAGAGATTCTGATCCTTATTTGATCGCCTTGTTCAAAGAATAAAGTTGCCAAGTCGTGAATCATCTCAAACTCAAAGTTTCTCTCCTCAACGATGCCCCTGGCGCCAAAAGCTTCCTCTCTTCGGTGCCCTAGAACAGACAACACACCACATCTCAGTCAACTCGTCTAAGAATCTAGATTCACTCCCAAAAGATCAAAGTTCAAGACCAGCAGAAGTTCTCTCCGAAAGTCGTCCCAAAACTACAAAAATCTCCCAGTAATTCAAGACACACATCTTCTAGCTTCCAGCGACTCGTACTCGTATATTTCTTAGTTACTAATACCTTGTCTACCTTACCCTAGTTATGCTCGTAGGCAGACAAAGTCTAAATGGCGTCCGGCTCGGTTAGTCTTGGCAAGCCTGCCCCTCGTGTTCGGGTTCAACGTCTTTGCCTTAGCTTGGACGTATAGTAAGTGCCGGGTCGAACCTTCGTCCAAGAAAGGTTTTCCCATAGCATCGGTCCATTTTCACACCATGGACTCGGAGTTCGTCTCATGTCCGGACATGATGGCATGCCGCATGAAGAGCTGAGATCTGTTGGACTCCTTCTCTTCATCCAAAAATTTCTTCTCTCAATCCTCTCCCTCAGACAGACTTCAACCACCACCCTCTGCCTCTCCATCTTCCTCCTTCTCAACCTTCACATAATCCTTAAACCCACCATCCTCCCCCGTC
The DNA here is from genome assembly GCA_001625345.1 of Cairneyella variabilis. Taxonomy (NCBI): domain Eukaryota; kingdom Fungi; phylum Ascomycota; class Leotiomycetes; order Helotiales; genus Cairneyella; species Cairneyella variabilis. The sequence continues at coordinate 12,027 of AYLM01000139.1, read as the reverse complement.
CTCTCCATCAGATACTTCCACCTCTCCGGATCCTTCTTCAAATACTCCGGCACATCCTCATTCCCCTCAATAAACTCATACTCCTCTCCCTCCCTATCCCACAAATCCTTCCCCTCCCTCACCCTCTGCACAATCCTCTCCGGATCCCTAAACTCCTCCTTATTCAACCCGCTATGCGAAAAACTCTTCATCTTGCCTAATACATCTTCAATCGTTTGAAAACACGTACTGCAATGCCAGCCTGCATTCCACAAATCCGCTTTCTCCCACCACACCTTCGCAAACTCCATTTTGGACCTCCCCTCACCATTCCGCAAATCCGCTGGTAAAATGGTATTTTCGATTGTCCCAGAAAACGTCGTAGCCTGTGGGTGCGCCCACTCCACCCCCTTATGCATAAACTGAAACCCATAATAATAAAACACACTCCTAATCGTAACCCTCTTCGGGACCTCACACTCCCTAAGCACCTGTATCGTCACCGGGCGTGCAATCTCATCCACATCCCCAACTACCAGCACATCGCCTTTCTTCGCCCTTTTCTCTTCAACGCCCTCTACACTCTTCAATCCCTGCAACAAAAGTGCGTTCCGCTGAAAATCTTCCAAGTCCCAGGTACGTGGCGCTCCGATCGGCATGTGTTCTACTTCCTTGTAGATGATTTTGTTGCGGAACTCAGCAAACCGATCCCAATTCTCCAGTAACGACATTGGTTTCTGTAATCCAGTAAAGGTGACTGAACTTTCTAGTATAACGAAAAAGTCCACAACATCTTTCAATGTATGAAGCCGTATTTCAAGCCAATCGAGTTCGTCGCTCAGCATGAACATATCGTACACTTTCCTCCTCTCATCCCGTTTTTTATACGGCTTCAAGTTATGTGAGGCGCAGAGAGCAGTTGCTTCCGCGAGAGGAAGGAAGCCGTATCGAGACTCGATGTCGGAGAGGGAGAAGTCGGGGCGTGGTAGGGTGTGTGTTTCGATGTCAAGAGGTGTGATTTTGTGTGGTTTTCTGGATAATGGGTGCTTCTGTCTGCTATACAGAACTAGCAGGTACCCAATCGTACAGAAGAGGAGGATATGGCGCCAGCGATTCCGCAGAAGACCCAGGAAGGAAGTGCGTGGGAGTATCATCTTGGTCCTTTCCCAAGCTTGTCTCCGTCACTCAATTAAAGGCAAATATATATTCTGGCAGGGGGTAAGGTCATCGACATGCCATTGTGAAGGAGAGTTGAATAAGAGGGAATTTGTAAAAAGAGTGGAAGGTAGTAATGACAGTGGAGAAGAAATGGTCTGAGGAAGTCGAGAGAGATTAACGTAATCCTCGTCGTAAGCCTTGTCCCTTTTCAATACATGCACCATAATGCACTTAATTTCGGGGATACGCGCTGAAGTGGTCCCGAAAGCCTGGGAGCCAATAGCACAGGAAAGCCACTTCAGGGGGGTTCGCCAGGCTGGAACCAGAGCGAGAGCCTTGGGTTTGTGCATGCTCGTCCACAGAGAGGTTGTATCAAGGTTATTCAGACAAAATATATAGGTGAGCATTCAGGAATGAAAATGTAGAATATAAAATAATTTATATATTGCCAAAGATTGACTTTTCAGGGATCTCGTCAACCAGCTGTCAAGTGACCTTCAGTCAAACCTTAGGCGAACCATGGCTATGGTAGCGAAGATCGCATGATAGCAAGCATCCAAGGCAATATCAAAATCTTCGATTACACTATACATCTGCATAACTTGCTGATGTAGCTTCTTATTCTATAATCCAATGCTCCTGTCCCAATATGCAAAATTCTGTATGTTCGTGGCCTTCGTTCGGTATCGTACACCCTCAATTCAGCAAGCATTACTTGCCCTCCTCGCACACAATAGCAACCACCACACAGATATCATCAACCTTCCCACCTCTCCAATTCTCATGTGGATAGTACTTATGTACCTCCCTAGCAAACGGGCCATCCTTCTTGGTGTTGACACTCGCAGCCTTCGCCTCACCCGTAATACCCACAGCCACAAAGCTCTGCAAACTCGGGATCTCATCCGCACCACTCTTCCCATCATCCCCCAAAATATACTGCTGTAACCTGCTGCTGACCTTAACACCCTCCTCCGTGTGCTCCCAAGCCCGAGCACCAAGCATGATGCGCGACACAATCTTCAGTATCTCCTGACTGCTCAAATTATCCCATACCCCATCACTCGCCAATACCACCACATCACCATGCCTTAATTCATGGTTCGTCACAGTCGCATCCCTCGGAAAATCACACAACTGTTCCCCCCCAAAAGCGGCCGCCTGCTTCATCACCTTCTCCGGCACAATACTCAACTGATACGGCGTATTAAACGCATGCGTCTGCGGCTCGCTCTGCTCCCTTATCGCATTCAACCTCAACTGCACGAACCCCGAATCCCCCAAATTAGCAACCTCAAGCTTCCCTTCCCCTGTCGCGATAGCCACGCACGCCGTACTTCCACCCGCTTTCACCTCTGGATCGCGGCATATATCCTCGTAGCCCCGTTGCATAAGACTTCTCGCCCCAATTCCTCCCTCCCAATCCCTAGACCCGACTTTATATGTATAAGCAGCGTGTGCCATATAATCACAAAACCCATGCGCGAAGTCCGCTGGGTCGACGCCGGAATCTGCCCAGCCTCCAACCCCGTCCGCGATACCGAGAGCGATGTCTGGCGAGTCGCCCACCCGACTGATGAAGAACGCATCTTGGCCGCTGTCGGGACGGGTGGACTTGTCTTTGCGGCGGGCGAGGATGCGGTTGTAGGGGTTGAAGTTGAAGATGTTGGTGGAGGGGTTGTAGCGGCGGTCTTTGGCGGTGAAGGAGGCGGCGATGCCGTAGGTGAATTTAGCTTGCGGTTGTGAGGATCGCGACGTATGGAAGAGTCGAGTGGATGCTTGGGTATGTGATGGGTATCGTGAGGATCTGGTCGAGATCTGGGAGAATATAATCGATAAATTTCGAGTTTGAGATGCAATTGGCTTTATCGAGGAGGTGGAAGTGATTCTAATACCTGCTGTGAAGAGAGAGTTTCTCTTGTATCCTGCAACTGCCAGTTCGCGAAAAGGAGACGTCATGATTACAGTCTTCCTTACGACTGACTTGAGAAAAGCGCAGCCCGAGGGCTCGCAGAATCTGAACGAAATCTATAAAAGAAGTAATGGCATCATGTATCACAGAACCTTTGGAAAGGAGCACTGGTTTTGGTGTTGTGGTTTCGTTGTTGTCCTCGCAGTGAAGATTACTGTATTTGGTCAGCAGAAAATAAGGGAACATCGTCATTTTGCCTGAAGATCCCTGCCGGATGGCACGGATCCACTGCAAGGCTGTTGAGCCTCACGCAGCCTCTCAATATCAAACGGAAGGTCCCGAAAATACCGAAAGCTCGTAATGTGAACCGGCAGGAACACGGATTAAATGCTTTTCATCAGGTTGCACATTGTATTTTATGAACTCAGGTCGTCACTGAGCGATTCTGTACATGTATCCACAGACAGAGCCCCATCCCATCTAAAAACACTCCAATACAGTCTCCGAACTATCCTGCCTCGGATTTTCATAATATTTGGCCGATCCCAAGTCTTTAGCTTTATGCCTCTTGACACAAACTCCCCATTCACAACTCATGCCCTCACCATTACTCCCTACTCACCAGGTAACCCCTCACCCTCCCACGCATCCAAACTCTCCCTGATATTAACCCAATACCTCAATCTGACCGCCTCCCTCCTCGCCCTCCCCATATCATCCTCCATAAACGCCTTCTCCAGTACCCTTTCTGACTCCTCAATCCTCTCCTCATTCACCCTCCTCATCTCCTCCAACTCCCCTTCCCCCGTCGCATTCTCGATCTCCTCTCTCGCTTCCAACACCTCCATTAGTAACTGCGAATCCTCCACCTTTGCACTCTCATCCTCACTTACATCCATTCCCCTCAAACTCAATAAATATTGCGCTCTGAGTAAAGGGTTCTGGAGTGTTTTGTACGCCTCGTTGATACGCGCTGATGTAGCTTCTGCGCGGGCTTTAAGATGTCCTAAATGCCGGTCTGGATGCGACTGTGACTGCAATTTTAGGAATTCTCTGCGCAGTTCTCGCAGCTCGATGTGAAAGGGTCCCGAAGGTGGGGGGCCTTTAGGGAGGGTGTTGGGGAAGAATTCGTAGTGTGTTTTGGGGGGTGGGTTGTGCTTTATGGATTCATCGGTGGATTGGGATTGGGAGGTGGAAGAGGTGCTTGCCCAGCGTGTCTGGGCTTGCTGAGGCTTTCGAGGACGGAGAGGTTGGAAGAGCATTCTATTGCATGCTGGGCAGATGGACAGTGGCGAAAAAGATGGGCGAGAGCTTGAGGTGAGATTGCGACGAGTTGGTGCTCTGCGGGTCCGGACGAGTAGTTGATTTCGTAGTATCGAGGACCTCATGATTGCTGCGTGCAAAATGCAAAGAAATATGTGAGAGATGAGAGGTAGAAATCTTCAAATCGACACGGCTATTTGAGAAAGCTCGGAGCTTGCGAAGGCTGCTGCGGCTGCGGCGTAAATCCGGATTTGCACGTGACTCGCTAGTCAACATATCTACTTAGGTAATCATTTTGTGGTCAGAAAGCTGATTGAGTTCTATTTCACAAGGTTTTTATTCAATTTCAAGTCACCTGGAGTCTCGTGGCGAAGAATGAGGTCGGGTTGTTCAATGAGGGAAGCCTTCGCAATCGGCATGAATTGGCCGTGTGAGTAGTTAACCCCAAGAAGAAAGTGGATGGGGTGTAAAACTTTGAAGCTATTTCTCGCAATCCTAACTTCCTTTATTATTCCTAGTCATTATCCTTACCGATTATCATTTAGATTTCGAATCTTTGTTCTAAATCTCTACCCTGCTCCTGCAGTCCCTGTCACCTCGCTCGCTTCGCTTAGCCCCCCTTTTCCATTTCATGGAATCAGCCCAGCGATTTATATGATCATAAAGATCTCGCTCTCGACACCAAGTCTGAAACCCTCCCCATCCATAATGCCATGTACATAACACCCTCCAACAAGCTGGTACGACCTCAATCCAGCCATCCAATTCAGGCGAAGCCAGCCGAAGCACGAAAGGAACCTGGGCAGCGTTCAACACTACAATAGCATCCCCAATCTTCGTCTTCTTGGGTACCATTCCAACGTACCCATTCTTTATTATACACAGTCTACGAGGAAAAGCAGTCTCGCCAACCAGCCGATTAGTGTTCAGAACATCCCTCATAAAGTCTCTAACATCGTCTACATCGCTAAAATGATCTGCAAAAGAACCGAGGCTGCTTCATTGCTTCTTTGACGTTGGACATGACCCCATTGCTCCCATTGAGGAGTCCTTTCATCCGATTGAGTTTGAGAAAGCGGTTGAACACCTCACCATACCGTGTCCCAGCTGGCCGAGCAGCTCTCGACGTATCGCCGAGTTGAGTGCGCTAAAATGCTTCCGCCAATGGCTGACCGTTGATATATGGATCGGAGCAATGTGTATTGACGAGATCTTGAGCCTCCCTCATCCATGTAAATAGGTCGTCGAACCCTTCCCAGGGTAATATATTTCGAGAGTCGTCTAGCACAGCCATCACGGAGCTGAGTATTACTACATGATAAATATTCAGAGCCAGCCAGACGAGGTAGCTCTCCTTAACGCTCCACGAGTGAAATTTAGCCTCAGATTTGTGGCGGCTCGATAATATAGACTCCGATCGTAGCCGGACTCTGCGAGCGTAGTTAGCTGTAGAGTTGCAGCCCAATTGACCACCCATGATGGAACATTCGGATCGGAGTGGTCCCATCTAATGCCAGCATAGTGGGGTATCTCCAAACATCCCCTTTCAATTGAATGCGATTCGAAATTACATACATCAAATCAGACATGCTCTTCAAATAATCAATGAGCTACAGGACATCTGACGCTTCTTCCGTTAAGCCCAAGAGAGCAAAGACCTTATCTCTCGGATCCGTAGCTTTGAATGTATTGAACATCTTCAAAATAAACGAGAGCTCTTCTCTCTGGCCTCCATTGTAGAGTTTTCTATAGCCTTCAATCATTCCTGCGTGATGAGGACCTCTTGGAAGTGGCCTGTTGACAAAAGCCTCTCGGAATGCTGATACTCCCCCACCCCCCACCCCCCAACAAAAAATCGGCAATTTCAAGAATGCTAAATATCTCTATGAGCAGCTCCAAGTAGTCCCATATGATCTCGTAACCCCCATAGAGTGCAGTAACTCTTTGAGCAACGACAACTTCCTGGACAATCCTAACTCTCAAACCACGGGACGTGCAACAGGTCAAGAAGAGCCGTCAAGCGAACACTGAGGAAGTGATCGGTTTCAAACCTCGAGAAGAACACGAAGATGTGATTTGCCAGAAACGAGATATTTCCAAATGAGTAGAGTATGACCAATTCATACAGGAGGTCAAGTGCGAGCTTGGCATTCTCAGGCTCGCCGAGACAGCCGTAGGTTCGAAGCAATCGTTCATATATTCTTGCCATCATTCGGACATGGTCGCACTTCTCCTCATTCTCCTCTTGATTGATGCATATCGAATCAATCCACATAAGTCTAGGTCTGAATATGGAGCTGCGCCGAAGCAAGATATTATGGGCATTTCTCGTGACCCAGAATTGCTGGTTGACGAGAACAATGCGACACGGCTTCTCGGTTTCTTGTCCCCAAACATAGGAAATTCTAGTGAAAGAGGCCACATCGTCGACTTTGCGGTTAACTAACTTTCGACACTTTCGAGTCAGCGGGTTTTTCACTGTGAAGGAATGCTATATTTGATGAACAACTCCGCCGTGAATTGTGGAAGTTGGATTACTTACCCTGAAGTAATATCAAAGAAAGGAAGCTTTCTATGTACTAGAAGCAGGCGAATTTGACCCTTGCCAAGTTCCAAGGGTATATATTTGAAAGCGGGAAGCTGCTCAAAAGCCTTCTGTCCGGGAATCGGAGGCCGGTGCGGCTCATGACGAAGGCTACGCCGCGAACAGCCTACGTTTGCTGTACCCATTTAAAGGGCCGTGACATTCTTAGACCCTCTTATAGTACGAGTTTGAAATCTACTCAGGAATTAGAGCTGTCCACTTCCGAAATCTTGTGGACATGTCTGTTAGCCAAGACCGATTGCTCCGGACGAGACTGAACGCCCCGAATGGTAGAGCCAGAAGGGTCGACATGACCACTGGTCGTTTCCAGAAAAGGACTGTTGTTGATATGAGAATACTGAAAAGCTGGTCTGAAAGTCTCAAGTTCCAAGCTCTAAATATCTCTCGTCTTCTCATATTCTATTTTCGTCTTTCTCATCTCTTCCCTCATCTCAAGCATCAGTGATCCGGAAGCAAAGTCGTCAGGGATAAACACGAAAGAAAGGATTCAAGATGGCAATTCTAAAACCTCTTTCGATCCGGCCTTAGAAGCCACTCTTCAAACAATGCCTAATGTCCCTCTCGCAATGAAGGAGATCATCGTCCAGGTTTGGGAAATGATGGCACATATGTGCACGGTTGAAGCGACGATAGGAACAGATCCGAATATTGTGTATCATGATGTTATGATTACCAGTAGGTACTCAAGAGTTCAACATCTCAAGGCGCCTACCTAACCATTACGTCTCCTGCTTCCATGTTTTGACATCTATATTACTCTCGTTCCAATATCTTGGTTTATGTCAAACTGATCTTTGTAGTAGTTGATCGTAATGCTCAAGCATTTTCCTACTCATCTCAAGTCTATCTCAAATAATTCTTCAATGCTGGTCAAATCGCTGGAATGTTCATGTTTAGTCAAGACTGATGCTCATTTTCATCCCAGGTCCACTCGATGCTCCAGGCTTCATCCTCACCGTCTGCCGCTGCCGCAACTCCTCATCTCCCCGCCCAGGCATATTCTACATGCACGGCAGTGGCATGGTCTTTGGCAACCGCTTCTTGTGCACTCCCGCACTGCCATGGGTCCGCGCTCTTGACGCGGTTCTCATCTCCGTCGAGTTCCGCAACGCGCCTGAAACAGCACAGCCAGGCTTCACAGATGACTGCTTCACAGCCCTCAGATATGTAGCCGCTCATCCTTCCGAGTTTGGTATCGACATGGAAAATCTCATGGTCGCCGGCCATTCTGGAGGCGGATGCTTAGCTGCTGCAGTAGCTCTAATGGCACGGGATCAAGGAGGACCCAAGCTCTGTGCTCAAGAGCTGTGTTATCCCATGCACGATGGTCGAATGGGAACCACCTCCAAGCAATTCTTCGAAGGTGGGGCCTGGACCGGCACCAAAACATAGCTTCTTAGAAGTGGCTCCTACCCGGTAAGCGAGGCGCAAAGGACGTCAGCGTCTACCACGCTCCGGCTCGGGCAACAGACCTATCTGGTTTCCCGCCAACATGGGATCGATGTTGGAGAGTGCGATTTGTTCAGAGACGAGTGCGTGGAGTATGTGCAGGAGGCTTAGGCGTCTGGAGTCTCGGCCGAACTGCATGTTTGGCCAGGAGGCTGGCATGCGTTGATTTTTATGCGGCGGGGACTGAATTGAGTAATATGTTTTGGAGACGAGACTTAAGTGGTTGAAGAGGACGATTTTGACGTCTCCGAAGGAGGTTGTGGCTGGGTAGGTGCCTCCTGCCCAGTGAAGAGGTAGAAATGGCGGCGGTGCGTTGAGAATCAAGCCGTTGAGAGCGCGTCGCCGAAGCATAGACTATAGATGAATTACATTCTTTCTGCTTTGACCAGGCGTTCTTCAATCTGCCTAGATTCTCTTCCACCTGACAGGCACTGATGACAAAAGTCCAAAGATAGCTTTCGACTGCCAATCTACACAATAATAAATGTATACTTATCGAAAGCATTTCTCAACAGCCGATTGTTGGAGAACATTTTCTGTATCGTGATGAACTCCGGCACCAGAGAATCGGTTTAGGAGTCGTATCTCGCCAGAATTATCTGGTGAAAATAAGCTAGTAGGTATTGCATAATATGTTCGAGAGGTACAGCACTTGAAAGTTTGGAAAGGAGAAGTTGGAAGCAATAGCCTTCGCGGACCGATCAAATAATCGGACTGCACCCAGCTTGTTAGGGGCCGTAGCAAGCGGCCGATTTTGGCGCTCGCCTGATCCTACGTTCACGCTCAAACAACCACAAACCTTAATCAAAATTTCCAAAAATTAGTTGGTAAACAGTTTGACTTCTTTAGAGCTCTGAAATCAAGTTTTAGCAAATTTCATAAGGTTTCCTGGAAGTTTTGGTATTGCTAAATTAAGGGTGTTGATGTTGGGGATGTGCCAAAATGGGCAACTTTTTTCGACCCCTGAAAGCCAGCCTTGCGCATTCCTTATCCTTGCAATCGAACGAACGTTCCTCTTCGATAACAAATCGAAACGAAACATCGCGTTCATTCCTCCAATTCAACTCCTTTGAATCGAGTTGTAACTCATCCATCCTCCTTTGCGTCGGTGGTATTGCTGGCGGGAAGATTTTTGCCTCCAGGACTCTGAAAGAGTCTATTTTGGTTCATTGCTTACCTTGCATCGAGCGGCGGAAGGGAGGGCAATAACGGCGGGACCCACTGTCATACCCAGTTTTGGAAACGATTAGATCTCACCTCAAGGAGATATTCACCTTCTTTACTATACGAAGACGATCTGAGCCTCATATCAGAGTTCTGTCAACGAGATCGAGACGTTTGCATGAGAGAATCAACCTCGAGGGAAGCAAGGGAGCACAGCTCGAAGATGCCTTCGATTACAGAGACCGCCACTTCGCCCATAGCTGGCAAGAAGAGAAGAAGAGAGGACGGAGTAAATGTTGATATACAGCAGGCGCAGATGAAGACGTCAAGGTATGCTGGCTCTTCATATTTACTCCCCACATGTTTCAGGTGGTGGTTGTTTACTCATGGTGATACTGACTTCGAAATAGTCCTCGGCACTCGCATACAGCACACTCCTTACCACGCATTGCAACCTCATACGAACACTCTGAGCGCCACCACATTACACCTAAATCCCTACGAGCTCACGATTCTAAGCGCCAGCGTATCGAAGTCCCGCAGACCAAGGCCTCGGCCATTCTGGTGCACCACGATGACACCGCTCTTGCATCAATTACCAATCTCCCAGACAGTGATATCGGCATGACCCTTTCAGACCAAGAAATGTACGACCAATTCCAGCTTCAAGAAGCCCTGATCACCCGCGAGCGGGACAGCGCCCCAAAACCCAAGCTCGATCTCAATCCCTGCCACATCTGCCACCGGAAGCCGACTGAGAAGAGCCAAATGGATGCTTATGCGTATTGCGAGGGTTGCGGTAAGAGAGTTTGCTGGATCTGTATTCGGGAGTGTATGGGCATGGGCGTAGGACTGGGCGCGGTGGTTGATGGCAAGGAGAATTTTGGATTCGAGTGCACGGCGGAGGAGCTATACTCACCGATGGAGGAGTGTGGTGTGGAGGAAAAGTGGGAGAAGAAGAGCCGAGTGCAGCATAGAGGCAGGATATGCAGTCGGTGTTGCGTGGAAAGAGGTGCCGATGGCGACGTTTGGTGCTTGGGATGTATGAGAGCTGAGCAGGGAGGTTGACAGAGATCTGCTGGGAGTGTGAGAGTAGTGTAATCTGAGCTTAGATTTGGACGATTAGATTGAGATGGATATGTCCCCCGTACTTCGAGCACTGAGTCGACGGATATCATTCATCTCGGCTCTGAGTATCAATCATATCCACCACTGGGCAATTCGATCATAACCGCAAAGTCAGGCTGCGGCGGTCTTGTAACCTCCTGCTAGGAGGTAGAAGAAATTTGGTCGAGCATTGAGCTTCTAGCCAAGTATTTGATTAGAACAATTGAAATAAATGCGAATTTCTCTGCCACATGAGGTCATTTTGCTAGAAAGGTATTCCTAAATTTCAAGATTCAAAGTCTCGCAAATTGGCTTACTCACAAAGAGAATAAGTCTACTGAATTTGATAAAGTATGAGTAGCATAATAATGTGTATTCTACTTTGTTTACTTTGCTGCCTTTGTTCTTTTCTGCCAGAGCAAGTCTTTCTTCCTTAATGCCACCGACTTTCTACTCCCTAGAACACAGTCACGGCCCCCAGCTAATGCTACTCAGATTCTCAGTTGCCTGACATCATACGAAGGATAGCGGAATCTTTCAACATTGCAAACTTCAAACTCTTAATTCAGCTTATTTCAAAATGAGAATAAGTTTACTAGAATCAGCAAAGCAAGTGTTGCAGAATGATGTGATATCACATTTTGCCGGTTCTGACCGCATTTAAGAACCTTTGGCAACAGAACGTTAGACCATAATACTGCTGCTCCTAAAACTACAACACTACAATTCCTGCCCCAAGCTAGCTAATCATATGGTGCTTGACATCAACTGAATGGTAGAACAACGTTCGCAAAGCCATGTTTCAAATTAGGTCAGATCATGAAAATATGATGCTCTCTATATCCAGCAGACTGAGGGTAGAGGAATGGTATGCTCCACTGTTCTGCCAGTTTTGACCGCCTTGCGGTGCTTGACCTCTTTGGCTAGTGTAAGGGTTCTGTCACTTAAATAGTGTATAAATTGTGTGCCAACTGGCTTCTTTCTGCCAATCCTGTAAGCGGTAGATGTCACAGGCGAGTTCTGGAAGAAATACCTTGCAATATCAGCTTTGAAACTCTCTTGGATTTGCTTAGATTGTAAAAATAAGAGATTCTCTATGTTCAGCACATTAATAGGAGAGGATTGATGTGCTACACTATTCTGCCGGTCTTGACCGCTTTGAAGTTCTTAGCGCATTTTAATATCAAGATTCTGCCACAAGGTACTGTACGAGTCCTCCGCTCAGCGAGGTTTTCTAGCTTTGGCTAATTTCATTATGCTACTCGTGCAAGTATATAGGCCAGACTACTCAGCCTAGCTGCCCGTACAATACATCTCCATTTATTTTGTACTATAAGTCCATGCACCCCCATTCCGGCCACCCTTTTACACCAAAAACAACGATTTTTAC
>AYLM01000954.1:0-14510 GCA_001625345.1 Cairneyella variabilis | reverse complement strand
TCTCTCTTTAGCTTTGTTTTCTCGTCAATACAGTATCTTCTGCAAGAGTCGCTTTTGCGTGACACCCTTTGTAGAGCTGTCACACTTCTCCCCTCCTTCTTCTATCTCTAGCTTTAGATCTTTGTATAATAGGCATTCGATCAATTGAGTTCTTACCCTTTTGCCCGCGCCTTCACATAACTTAGTTAAAAGGAGTAACTAAATCTAGATCTATTAATAAATCGCTTTAGCTAAACGCGATATTTCTCGTTAAAATATACAAATTTTAGAGTTAACAGTTTTTAATTTATATTCGCTTTAACTATTTAGTCCAATTAAATAATTCAAAATAACTAGTGGCCGAAACAGTATTATAAATCGTGTTTCTATAATCAAAATGGAAGGTTAAAGTATGAAGAGATAGGGATCTATACAGGGGTCATAAATAGAGAAATATTCCGGTCCTTATCTATTTATCATCCCTATCTCCTAATATCTTAACCTTTAATTTTAGTCAGGCTATAGTTCTTACTTTCTTTAGTTTAAATGTTAGTTCGATTCCAACTCTTAATCTAGCTTTCCCCAAGTCTTTAATGAGGTATCGTCGCTGCCCCTGCGATCAATTAGCATTAGATGATACCTCTTAATCTACGCTACAGTGACTTGCAAAATCGGTTTCGTCCTATTTCATCCGAAAGTTTTGAGCGCCGACCACGCTGACACCAAAAACCACTTTGGCCATATGGCTATGAGACAACTCCCTAATGCAGCAGCGATCGAGCAACAATGTTAGGTTCATTCTTAAATTATAATAACGTTTGCCATTTGACTTCACGATAAGAGCTTCCGCGCCACCTCCATGTCATACGTTGTATGTAGCTAGCTACAGGCATTAAGCGACTATCGACGTCTGACGACAGGCGTCATTTATACCCCAGAAGTAGGCACAGCCCAAGTGATTGCGGACGATGGCATCGGGACACCCTCGGAGGCTGCCACGTCGCGCACGGGGCGTATACATTGTTGGTGATGGCATGCACTTCTTCCTACAAGTCGCGAAAATGCCTCACGCTGAGGTGGGCGGCTTCCTCCCAGTTACGCCGTGGATTTGAAATAGTAGGAGTCGGTTGGTTGGTTTCGACGGGATTCACTCGCTTGTCTTCACACAACCCCGGCCTCGATGCAGTGAGCCTCAACGAGGCGAAGTAGGGACAATTTCGTCAAGTTTCGCTACTGTTGTTGGTCCTCAATAGGCCAATGAATAGAGTTCACGACACAGCCACTCACGCTGTGCAACAAAGTGCTGAGTCTGGACACTCAAGGCAGATCTCTGTGCCTTGCCAAGGCCTTATTCAACAAGACCTTACACCGAAAACTGCCTAACGCTACATCCTCTTGATCGGGTCTTCATGCCGCTTCCATATTTTTAGCCAGTCTCCATCTTAGAATTTGCCAAATTGGCTTAAGAAACGGCCTCAAGGCTTGCAGATGCTGAGCAAGACTCAAGGCTTCGCGCAACTTCCGATTTCGACGTCGGTACCACGACTTGCCTCAAGTGGCTTGTCCACGAGCCTTGCCAGAATGTCGGGGCGTATGCTTTTGCATAGTCATTCATAGTCTATATAATCCTTAGCCATGCACTGCGAGTGGCTTCATATAAATGGCTTTCATACACCAATGAAGGGAAATCTTGTTATTGGCAACTCATTCTTCCTCTGTCTTGAATGAACACAGACTTGGGAATACCTATTCTCTGTCCCACATAGTACGTGACTCGTTGGTCAAGCTTCAATACCTAAGCCCACAAATCTCTTCCAAATTCTCTATACCCGGATTGTTACTGCTTTTCGGTTGGACGAGGGCTATGGCAACAACTGAGAAGCTAGTTTGCGCCCTATGTGGCGAGACTGGAGTGGTAAAGTGTTCCTGCAAGAATAAATTCTGTAGGGACTGTTTTCACAATGAGCACCTTGCGAAGCTGGGAAATAAGGGCCATCGAGAAGCCCTTCCGAGCAAGAGACAGGAGCTTGCCAATTGGGCGTTGGGAAAGCTCCACAGCATTCAGAGCTACTCGGAGGGCGTGCAGTCTTTGTTTCACAGAGACGAAGCCACGAAGTGGTTCGGCTTGGTGATCGAGGAGTCAGGCGGGGAAAGAATCACCAAGCTCGTTGAAACACCCCGTTTTGCAGAGCTAGTCGAAACTTCTGTCAGCCATAAATCCACGAGCCCCAAGAGACAGTATCCAAGCCTTATCTCCTTCGTAGGTGCCACAGGTGCCGGTAAATCGACCTTGAGTAAGTACATCTCTCGGCTTCATGTTTGGTTCTTACTGATCACAACTTTGCAGTACGCCTCCTGATTCGCGCCGCAGATGCTGCAACCATATCTGAAAAATTGGAGGCACCAGTATCAGGATCACGTTCTGGCGAGCTGGGATCGTCCGCAACGACAGGAGAGGTCAACCTGTACCATGACCCCGGAACTTTCGGTACCCAGTCGCCAGTCTTCTTCGTCGATTGCGAGGGCCTTTCAGGAGGAGAGCCCATAGCTTCTAGGTACCAGTCAAGCTGGTCCAAGTTTGGAAGATCCTACCTCGTCGAGAAGAAAGACGGCCAGCAGGTCGACAGGAATACTGCTGTTAAGGAAATTTACCCAAAATTCCTCTATATCTTCAGCGATGTAGTTTGTATGGTTACTAGGAACCCCAGGGCTCACTCCAATCTTGCCCGCAAAGTCCTCAAGTGGGGACAAGTCGGCGCCTGCAACGCCATCAACCAATACTCGCTCCCAGCCCTCGTCGTAATAATTAATGGAGCTACCGGGACACCACCTGAGGCATGGCTATCAGATGATCTTAATGCCGCCACTGAATCCTTCTTCAAGCTCATAGAGGAACAAATCAGCACAAACACGAAGCTGCAAGCCCTTGCGAAAGAGGTATATGTCCAGCCCGTAGATTGTGCACCCGTCATTCCAACTAACAGGAAGTAGAACGGAGTGGAGTCAATGCCAGCTCTCTTCAAACGCTACTATTCAAGTGTTCACGTTTGTTACATTCCACTGGAAGGCGGTAGTGATCAGTATGGAACGGGTGATATAATTATGCAACAAGTTGAACGGCTGCGACGACGTATCCTATCTGACTCAGCTCAGGTCCAACAAACTCGGGCCAAAAACTGGATTCGGTATGATGCAAGGTTATTATCAATGACATTCCGCTATGCTTTCGAGCACCTTGCATCCAGGACCGCCGAGCCTTTCGACTTCAGCCTTCTTCGGCAGCAAGCAGTTCTTCCTGAGTCAACTGAGGTGAGAATTACTAGCTTCCTCAATCTATGCCTGTCAGGAAGAGTTGAGGCCAACTTTGGATACGCTTCCGAAGTAATTGCCTCGAGTGTGGTTCGGCATGCTCTTAAAACTGCTGATGTTGGTAAGTTTTGCATTGCATCTATCCCATGACGAGTTTAGCTGATATCTTCGGGCATAGATGTTGTTTGTGACCCCTCGGTGGTATACTCTACGGAAATAAAGGACGCATGCCAGCGATCTGTTGAGGAATTTCTAGATGCGAGTCAGCAGTGCGCATTTGTTGATGACGCCACGGGAATTCGTTGCGCTAACACAAAGAACGGTCATGCCAAGGGGCACCAGGGCAGCCCTGGTGCCTTTCTAGCTGATGGTTACTTTTTGAGGGGCGAGTTCGAAGTATCTATATTCCTCGAAAACATTGAGTTCTTCGTGAAGTCGACGCTCAAGGACATTGTGGACAAGAACATGGATCACCTTTCCGCATTCAATTACCTAACTCAACGACATCAACGAATTCTTCAGTCTGCACCTGATAGAGGGTTCTGGTTTAGCAGACCGCGTGTACCAGTCACCGCTCTCTTCTCTGCGTTCTTCCGCAACCTGTATCAAGTACCTACCTTGCGGTTGTCATCTCTCATCGCCTCGTCTTCGACATCAAATGACCCATGTTACGGATGTCTCTTCGGGCGCCCAGAATACAGACTCCCTTGTGGCCACTATATCTGTGAAGGCTGCATCATCGACTTCAAAGAGCAAAACCAACCAGAATTGGATCATGTTGCGCTCCATCTGGGATGTGTCATGTGCAGGTCACCTACGCTCCAAAAAGGATATAAGGTCCCTATTCGCCCACAACTCTCTGGCATGCGTATTCTGTGTCTCGATGGCGGGGGAGTTCGGGGGATCATTCAACTCGTCATACTCCAAAGACTCGAGACTTTAATTGGTCTTGACTTACCAGTCGGACAATTTTTCGACCTCATCGTTGGTACTAGTGCTGGTATGATAACCCCTTAGCGACTCAGGCGAATATTTGCTGACGACTCTGTGGTAGGGGGTTTGGTTGCTCTTGGAATCGGGAAGGATAAACTGAGTGCTGCGCATTGTATTGAAAAGTTCAAGACCATCTGCAAGACAGGATTCCAACCTCGTTTCTTGGCCGGGCTGTCGAGGTTTCTCTCAACGTGGTTCAGCGGTTCTATATATGACACAGATGCCATCGAGAGTGCCTTTCGGGGTGCCTACAAGACCGAACAGCTGTTTGGATTAAGCAACGCTGAGAATGCGTGCTCCAGTTCATTGCCACGTGTTGCTGTGACTACCACGGTCGAGAGTGATTGCTGGCTTCTTGCGAACTATAACCAAGGAGACAGCAAACGTTACCTTAAGTCGGCCATTGCAACCTATGAAGCGTGAGCTCTTCCCTCTAACGCAAAAAAAGCTCTAGCTAACATATCAAGTGCCCGGGCCACGTCCGCTGCTCCATTGTACTTTGAGCCATTCACTAGTGCCATTAATGGGACTATATGTCGTGATGGTGCACTATGTGGGAACGATCCCTCGACAGTAGCTTTGAACGAGAGCCGGGAACTCTGGGGCGAGAGCGCAAAGATGGATTTGCTTCTTTCTCTGGGTTCCGGTGTGGGAAATTGCCCTGCTTCAGATCCAAGCGGTATATCGGCGCTTCCGGAGGCACTTGGAGCACCGCTCAAGTTTCTGCTTGGTAGCATGAATGGCGAATCCGCCTGGAAGCGCTTCTCTGACAGCGTAGAGACGCGTATCAAACGACGAATCAGACGCCTCAATCCGAAATTCGATGACTGGGCGGCAGAGCCAGG
Organism: Cairneyella variabilis; assembly: GCA_001625345.1. NCBI lineage: Eukaryota > Fungi > Ascomycota > Leotiomycetes > Helotiales > Cairneyella > Cairneyella variabilis. Next base: position 9,384 of record AYLM01000954.1, on the reverse strand, counting down.
ACTCGATTCCCTCACTAGCATTGACAAGATGATGAATCTCGCCAGCCAGTATTCCTTTCACTTACCAACTGATGCGTCTCTTTTCGCGCAGTTTTGAATCCTTCCAAGGATGCTCTCCTTGAAACCGCTCGCCAACTACGGGCAAGCCTTTATTACTTTCATCTCAACTCAATCTCTCGGAATATGGGCGAGGATATTGCGATCATCAAAGGACATATCTTCTGCCGTCTCTTACTCCCTGAACAACATGCCAACCTCAAGAAGCTTGTCGGGATGACCGCCGGATTCAATGTAAATGGCAAGACGAATCTCACTATGCCTGAGATTTCCGATGACGAGGAGCTGAAGGTGCCGGTGTCTATCATTAAGAAGCTTGACACGGGTTCAGTGCCGATCCGCATCGATGCCATATTCGAAGATAATCGATTGGTTACTATCAGCGGATTTCCTGCCACGATCGAGGTGAGTCATACTTGAGTACCTCGTATTTTGTTCTATGTCTGGGCTGACCTACAAATTCTAACTTAGGAACTCTATAAACACTTTAATCACAGGAAATGAGACTGCGAGTTAACCTTGTTTGACGAAGACCAACCTGGTCTGATAAATCAATGACCATAACCCGAACAAAGTTCTGCGCGGCGTTAGCTACTCTATCCTGTCAGATGGTAGGAAAATGGATGAATGATGAGGAGGTAATTGAATCTATTAATATTATCTGAAGAAGAGAAAGAAGTTCGAGTAATGGAGGGTTCATAACCCATAAACAGAGCTAGTCCTTATTGGGCGTTTTGTGTAAAGGCACGTGATAACCTTATCCAACTGACATATCCAAGTCCATAGACTGAGCTAGTGGGGAGGCAGTGCAAGGTAGGTTGTTATCCTAGTTAGACTATCTGGTAGACGAAGTAGAGAAGCTGCTTCCAGGACTTCTTGTACTTCTGGTATCTGCTCTCTTGCAATTTGTGGGCCAGCGGCCAGCCTAGGGCCTTCAAGAGCGTGAGCCGGGTGGAGGAAGCTGTTGAAGCGCTGCTGATAGAAAGCGTTTTATCTTGCCTTGTAGGACATAATCGCGCGCCTATTCAACTAAGCGATCAAAGTATTCAAGTATTGCGACTAGTACTAGTCTGAGAATATGTGAATGCAGGGAGTTGAGCCGCGGGAAGGCCACCCATCCTCATCTTGAATAAATTTGACCACAATTGCCAAAGTGCCTGAGGTTATCACAACACGGCTGAAGAAGCTAACCTCAGGCACACAGGCCATACAAGTAGTCCAAACAAGTAGTCCAAGAGGAGTTTAGCTTCGCTAGGATAATAGTGCTTCCGCTCCGAACAGATCACGTAACTCCTACAAACTCCTTGCGTAGAATGCCAGGGGGCAACATCAGGCTCGTTTCCTACAACAATCAAACATTGAACTTACCTACTTTTTTGTCGTCATCAAAGTGTTCAATCTACATATGAAGCGTCCCCATCCACCGTCATGAGTGTGACTGCTACTTGGAACCTGGACCGTACAGCCGAGAGTGCTTTCTCTGTTGGAATGGGCGCTGTTGTAGCAGCGATGATAGACAATGTGCAGGCATTCGCCGTTTACGCCTGCGAGAAATTCGGAAACACGCTAGCAATATGCGATAGCACCATTAAGCCATTGAGGGCAAGGTCGTCCCAACTCCAGAGCCCCCGTTCCTCCCATTCTTGAAGAGTTACCTCGGATTCCCGACAAACGATTGCGCGCCTGACCTAGGCCGATCTCAAGCGGGCTTGCAGTTTTTAGGACTAGTGGCGGCTCTAATATCGTCGATGAAAGTGTCTGACGCTCAAGAGTCGCTGAGCGTGATGTTGAGACGCACTAAACCTGAAGGATTCGATAAGATCCCTTCGCCTAGACATCTCAGAGATCTGCTCAGAGTGCTCAAACGACGATGTTCTGCTTCAGGATTCACGGATCTCACTTTGCATTGGCATTCCAAACCGTACACCCCGGCGGCGATCCCAACAGGGCCATCAGGAGACGCACATTCCGCCATTGCGTTTCCTAATGCCAATGGGCTCGACGAGTTGGTGGACACTTTTCGTTAACTTCGCCGCATTGGGGAAGCAACGGTCACTAGACTCATCATCAAGACTAGGGGCTGTACATCTTGGGTAGCGTCCTTCACAGAATGGTGTCTCGGTACCCCGCCTGCTGTGTTTACTCACCACGGGCGAAAAATATGTGGCCAGGCTGACCAAGACGTTTGCATCATTCATCTTCCGACGACTGACTTGCGGAATACTTCCGCTGGCTTTGAAGTCAAGGTCGATCATACGATCCGGACTTTTGAAGATCTTGTGAGTGATCGTGATGTCGATTTGAAATATCCCGTCAATAAGCGATGGAGAGGAATGCCATCGATCGACCAATACGGCAAATGGGCTACTCAAGAGCAGTAGGCTACGTAGACGAGGGAGACAACAAGAGGGCATTTGAACAGCTCATTCCCTTCGCCCTCTACCATGTCATGACCTGACTGAGATTTTCAAGCTATCACGCATTCAACTACGAACACGGACTTGAGCGTTGGCTCCCCGCCGGAGAGTTTCTCAACACAATGAGCCCTAGCGTAAGACCTAGCGAAAGACATTGGCGACCTCCGTCTGTATCCTTTTCCTGCCTCCCCCTCCCCCCAACCTTCTTCCCCGTGGTTGTGGCAATGCTATGTCGCTTAACTGGATTGAAGGATGTGCAATTGCAGTTACTGGGAGATGCGGTTCGCATCGAGGATCTGCCTTTCGTGAAACTCCATCTCCAGGCATTGAAAGACGGTTGCGGCTGTTGCAAGTGCCTGAGATCGCTAGTTTCCGAGAACGCTGTGTATAAGTATTGCGAACACGACGCATTCCTGGATAAGATATCAATTGTCATTGCTAATATTCTCGCCTTGTCTCTATTCGTTTTCCCTGATGATCTTCACATCAGAATTCCCGTACAACATCACCAAACCAGATCGCATCAATTCACATTGAGCATATTGCGCATCATTTCGACAGGTACACCCACGGTCACCAATTCTCAGCTTTTGCTAGATTGGGCATTGACATTAGCTGGCCATGATGTCAATACCGAGCTTAGATCCCATAAATGGGCTGCGTCATCGAGCATGGGGCAGGCGATATGGCCCGCCATCTCTGACGCTAATGGACCCACGAAGTACGGCTTTTTATCCCTTAAATACCATCGCGGCGTCTTCCAGTACCAGGGGGAATCCTACACTCTGGTTGAAGCGTTTGGAAGTGATGACGAGGTAGAACTCGCAACAGATCAACATACGGTTTCCACGGCTGTTACTGAATCACGGAATCATTTTCCCGGCCTCAGTTGACTGGCGAGTTGAGGTAAGCGATGATAATTTGAAAGTAAGTCTAGGATTGGTAGGCGCGGGTGGACTATTAGCATACGCAACTGTCTCCCCAGGCCGGGCTTTAGCAAACTTGTCAAGTGCTTTGCTTGTTGAGAGCTGTCCCCATGCTGCTGACGAGGCTCTCGAAGCTCCGGACCAGTTTTCTGCTTACGCGCACCCAATTGATCCGACGAGGCTTATTCGATCTGAAAATAACGTTCCTGGTGTGGTGGCTGTTGTCCCGGTGAGCGATATGGACGATCTTCGGCTGCTGTCTCTTGTTTGTGGAGATTGGTACGCCCCTGTCGTATTGCGGGAAAATGCCCGTTTGTCATGTTGTCTGCGGGTTTGCAGGGGAAGCACGCACCCCATTCTCATTCTCTAACCCATGATTGAAGCGAGAGTACAGACTTGGTAATTGACAATATCTTAATATCATCTACTGTACGTCTGCCACGTTCGTACTGAGTTAAAAGAACTTGAATTTTTCGATGGGGCATTTAGTTCGCTCTGGTTATATCAGAGGGAGGCTTGGCTCTTAGAGCATTCACTATACTCATGTGAACTACTTGTTCTCTTGAATACATTATACTGCTCGTATAGAGACCATGAATGAAAAATGGAACTGCTAACGACACAGTCGTTTAGCACCCAAAATAATACCAACTCCCTTAGAAAAGGTTCCTAAAAACTCTCAACGGAAGCTTGGCGGTCTTGAACTTCAGCATCACTGGCTGTCTTGGAGTACACAAGAACGTAGCTGTCCTGTACAATTTCTGGGGAAGGGACAGCTCTGTTGATGAGGTTGATAGCTGGTGAGAGGCCAGCATGTGCCCCGGCGTCTGGAACTGGGGAAGTAAAACCACAGGAGAAGCAAGCAGCCGCAAGTAAAAACGTTGAAGACCGCATGGTGGGGAACGGATATGATTCAGCCCGCAATCTGGACTCGAATGGGCTCCCACGGGCTCGAAAAATTCTGATCTCTCAATGGACCTCGTACTTGGAACTCCTATATAGGCCACGGCGAGAACAAACACTGGATCGAGCTGGAAAAGAGCTTGCAGTTAGTCCAACATTTTCGAGCGCTGCTTTCGTACGCGCGGGACACAGAATGTATGGGCTCCTCCGCAGAGCGTATAGTAAAGGATGAAAGTCAACCGCATCACCAAGTCAGAAAGTTTCTCAACAGCGCACATTCACGTGAGAAGCCGCGAGCTATCTGGGCTCTGCCAAGATCGATATGTGAAGCCACGATAAACATGGCAGCAAAGAGAGCCTCTCTTTCGATAAATTCTGACGAGAAGGCTCGAGATAATTTGCACCGAATGGGGATGTTCTCAGAAGGCTGAGCTAGGAGCACAGATAAGACCAGCCTCGTCGGAAGAAAGATATATACCAGACCCAATTAACATGCGAAATAAGGGGATATATTTGGACGATATTTGGAAAGGTCACTGCTGATCGCGCGACGGCTTTCCTGGCTGAAGATTCCATAGAAATGCATGCATCGGTTGCAAACCAGAGGCTCAGTTTGTAACCGACTAGGTGCTTCGTTGCTGTAGCTATCACACCGCAGAAGCCAAAGGCGGGTGTTCACAACGGGAGCGACGACGAGAACAGCAGCGCTGGAGCACCATTCCGTCAACCACTCATCCGCGGCGCTGAAAAAAGATTCTAAAAGAAAGATTATCTAGCGGACGTGTCTCTGAAAAGATTGGATTGGTTGGCTTGAATTGTGGATTTCTGAGGCGCTTTGAGGCTGAGACACAGCTCGAACAGAGCGCCACACGTGATTATCTCCCAAGAACAACGTGAATCAGGAAACTTCCCGAGTTTGATTGATTCTAGTCATGAATGAGAGATTTGAGCGCAATGGAAATCGAGACTTCAAAGGGATGACGAACACTCTAGGAATGAAACGTTGGAAGGTAAGCATGTATTGTGTAATTAGTAGTTTCCACTTTGGGAAGCGGTGCAGCTGAGACCCTCGCCCCTCAATCGATTCGAATGACTTTCCTTCTTCCTTCTTCCTTCGACACCTAATATCGTTCCGCCACAGCTGCCCACTTTTTCGAAAGAAGACGGTCACAGAGATGCCTCGTGGGGTATTCCCGATTGCTGTACGGCATACCTGGTGCCTTCCGGTGCGTGATGTCCCTCGCCTGCCCTTCCGACTTGTGTGCAGCGTTAGTTGCGATTCTCAAGGATGTCGTTGACTTTTGCTGTCCTTCACTGCCTTTCAAGTAGTCAAAATCTCCGAGCAGTCCTTTCGGTATGTGACTTCCCAAAGGACAGTCTCTCGTACGATAAATGACACAGCTGCAGACGGAGAACAGTACTCGGGTTCCCGAGCAAGTCGCATCGCCGATCCCGACATGGCAAGACATGACACTTCTCTCTGCAGCGATGCGACTCATCTCTCAAGATTCAACAACCAATGGCTGAGGTGTATAGCGACCCGACAGCTTGTTCAGAGCTTGTGTCCCGTGTTGCGATGCAGAGATGTAAAAGTCCTCTATCATTTGATCGACCAGTACCTGAGTTTTTTGATGCAGTAAGGGCGTTGTGCGAACGCCGTGGAGGCCGCTGTTTTCTTCTGAATACTGGCAAATGTTGACAAATGCGATGTCATCTTCTTCGATGTCGTCCGGTCCATTACTTTGACTGTCTGATGCATCGGAGGATGACGAATTTCTCCGGACATCGTCGGCAGAGTCGAGGAAGCTTGCCGTGATGTCCTCTTCAAGTGGAGCTTGGACCGCATGCAGAGTGTCACGCAGGGTCTCCGGGAAGGAAGATCTCTTGTGTCTTGAGACAGTCTTTGAAAACCCAGACAATGCATGCAATGTCTGCGTATTACCTGTCCAAGTCTGGTCTGGCGTATGAGAAATCCAATCTAAGTCGTCATCAGCGTCACCTTCACCCTCGTTAAGCATAGTCCAGTCCGACAAATTGGTTGACCGCCCAGTCTTGTGCCATGACCAGGTCTTTTGATCGCCCAAGATAGTTCTGGAACCTTTGTTGGATGTGGAGAGGTTTTGGGCGCATTTCAGAGTGGTTGATGGTATGCTTTGAATTGTGATGATCGCGCGAGATTTGGCACGTTGCTGGGTGCTTTGTCTCCGATAATCTTCTGATGGTCGTGCCCGATCTCCATCGTTTGCTTTGGGTTCCTCGACCCTGCCTCCGTATTCAAAGTTGGATTGGTATGATCTCGTCCAGCGTCGAGTCTCAGAGGTTTTAGTATCATCATCGGCTACTTCCACAGCCACACATTGTTGGACCTCATCACTAAATGTCACACTTCGCTTCACAGAAGCATACCCTAAATTTGATCGCTTGGTGACGGAAGTAGACTTGAAGATGGATCCACGAAGCAGGATCTCTGATGCACTTGGTCTTTTCAGTATCGGTTTGGTCGTTTTGATGCCAAGTCCGCGCTCCAGCTTAGAACGTTCCTTGCGATGGTCAACATGTAAGGGACCATAGAGCCAGGTATCATCCAGATCTTTCATCCTGTTTATCGTCAGTTTCCAATTCCCATGCATTTAGGACCGGACCTACCAATTGAAGCTCATTGGATCAACAGCCTTGATCTTGCATCTTATTCTACTCCAAGCCCTCCAAGATGCATTTGCTAAACGTTCGGCATTGTCATAGGTATTGCGCTGGGATACATGTTTCCGGGAAATCCAGATGTCTTCCTCGCACCAAGAATGTGAGAGGTAGTCAACCAACTTGGAAGGCTGAGCGCAGATCAATATCGAGATATCGTCTCTCGTTTGTTCGATTTGTTCGATGCGTTCGTAGGTTTCGTGAGTGGCTGAACGCCTATCAGCCGAAGCTGTTTTCGTTCGGTGCTGATCGACTACCTCTCCGTAAGAAGGAAAGGTGATTATTGGAGATTCGTTTGTGGCTGCGTGATTGAGCGGCCCCATACACACGGACGTGCGAATCGAGTGAGGCTTTGAAGCCGACTTCTGCAAGAGGCTCGTATCCATCCCGCTCTCACCCCACTGATAACCATCAACGTCACACTCGCTCCTCTCCAAGCTATCAATGAACGAGGTCCGCATCTCAGAAATGCAGATTTCGTGAGCCATATTGGCGACCTCCTCCATGGCCGAATTGTACTCCACAATATCCTCCCACTCGAAATACTCGTCCTGGGGAAGGTAGTCCTCCATTTTGGTGATCTGTCAGCTTGCACGAGAGGAAAGTCCCGATCCGAAACCTCCGAAACCTCCGACTTGTCACGTGCGGCTCTTTCTTCGACGTAAATGAGGGCGTTTCAACGTAAATTCGACTCCGGAAAAGCGTTCTGGTGATCGTAAAGAGGTCGCATTACTCTCAACGTAAAGAACGAGGGTATCGGGGGATTATAAGCTGCTTCCCTCGGCGCTCGTAAGACGACGATCGTGTTCAGATTTGGGGATGACAGCTCGGAGTCCGAGCCTGCATATGTACCTTCGGGTAGTTCTTTATATCATTCGTGCCGCGTAGTCAGAAAAGCCCAATCTGGTGGATAAGGGAACCTTATAAGATGTCAATCCTTCGCGCTACTTAGCCACGAGCAAATAAAGGCGTGCGAGCCTACTCCGGATTGCGGACTGGGGCGAAACTATTTGCTGGCGCGGGAGGATCATGGTCATCATAAGGAATCGGATCCTGTTGCGAGCTGAGCGCGCGATGCGAAACTCCTCGTCTCGCAAGCTGAAGATCCGGGGTTTTGCGAAGAGAAAGGTTGAAACGGAAAGAGAAACAGAGCATTCGAGAAAGCGTCAGTGATAGGTGCCATTGTTTGAGAATCCGAGATGAAATCTGATGAAATCGAGGAACTACCGGCGTGAGGATTTTGGGATCCTTTGAGGCTGACGACAGAGCGTGGGGAGTGCAGTGCAGCGGTCGAATATTTTTGGTGGAGGGATCGGGGCTTGGCAGCTCGTGTCAGCCTCAAGGCAGCCTCGCCAGCATGCGATCAGGATGACATTATTCTTGGATAATACTTCTCAGCATGACTGGCTGAGATTTTCCAACTCCATGTGAATTTCGCCAGTCTCTGACTCTTGAGCTTCTCCAGGCGAAATGTAGATCAAGTCAGGTGATCGAAAGGCACGTGAGTATCGAGTCTATGACGAAGCCAATCCACAGGAGCTCCGAGGTAATGGAATAGGCTCGTGGATGGCTAGTAAACATATTTCATAGCTGTAAAAAAAGTTGCTCATAATCTTCATTTCTTGTTCATTCTGTTTTCTGTTTCATTCGACAACTGTTTAAGCACACGCCTCCCAAGAAATCTCGAAAGAAAGCGGCTTCTCTTCAGAAGTCAGAGAAAGCAAAGTCAGAGGCTCATGAGCAAGCCTGGGATACGAAAGGAGAGAAAAACACTGTCTCAGCATCGAGTGGAGAAAAGCGCAAAGATGCACCAACATCTGATGCCGAAGAACCAGCCCCGAAAGCCACAAAGACTTCCTCGTCTGAAAGCAAAGGAGACAATTCTCAAGCTCTCAAGACCATTAAATTCCTCCTCTCAGATGCCGCAGTATCCCTGTGTCAGATCCCAAAGCAGACACCGAGTCCTCTGAAAAGAACGGATACGGCCATGAGAAAACTTACTTCTCACTTAACTTGACTCCATTCGAGCACCTCCTCTGCGCGGTCATTCCCTCTCGCCCCCTGTCTCACGCTCCAGGTCAGAGAACCATCAAAACAGTTCTCAATGAGTCATGGTCATGGTCCAATGCTCAAAAGATCCTGGACGCAGGGGAAGAGAACGATGAAGGGAAAGCCGAGCGTCAGGAAGCCATGGAGGAAGCGAGAACGCAGCATAGGCCGAAGACTGCTGGTGAGCTCGGAGCTTTAGCTGAGGCTGTGGTTGAGCAGAAGTGGGATGAGGATAGTGATGGGAGTTGAAGGGCTTGCTGGCGATGGTGAAGAGGAAGGAGGGTAAGGAGATGCAGGATGAGGTGAGGAAGTTGATGAAAGAGAGGGGGGAGGGG
>AYLM01000952.1:0-16784 GCA_001625345.1 Cairneyella variabilis | reverse complement strand
AAATATTTAATATAAGGCTTTGCCTATAAAGGCGCGGGCAAAAAGGCAAAGACTCATTGATCGAATGCCTATTATACAAAGATCTAAAGCTAGAGAGAGAAGAAGGGAGGGGGAAAGCCCTGACTATATAGTCTGATGGCGGATCACATGATACAGCGGGGAGTCTGGGCAAGGTTCTGAACCCGTCCCCTGACATCACCCAGGAATCTTCCAGGACGTCGCTCCTCCTTCAGACCTGCATCCGCTAAATGTAATAGTTCTTTTTCTTTTCCTTTCCGAAAAGCTTTCCATGTTATTTTCCTTAACATTATCAGGTATCTCTAGGAGGGGAGTCTCTAGACGTATAGCTCTCTACCTGTCTATATCCCTCGGGTCGACGGCGTGACTTTACGGAGATAGGTGATAAAAGTTTTATCCTTAGTCATCTATTGTCGTAGTTTATTGTTCTCTCGTTTTAGTCGCTTGTTCTCTTCTCGCAGTTTTATCAACTCAATTCGAAGGCCTTGGCAGTGGTTCGAACTTTTATCTTGGTGAATCCGTTTCTGCATCGCCAGAAAGACATCCCACCAGAATTCAGGGTGGTATCGAACGCGGTTCAGAATTGCCATCACGCTATTGGCAGACCTAGCGCGTAGGGGAGGAAGCAATGGATGATCGATACTAATGTAGTCTAGCGTATCAATCCTTCCTACCATGCTGCTTTGGTCATAGGTATCACCGTCGCTTAAGTCTAGGTCGGCGGTGCCAGGTTGTGGGTCCTAAATCACCAATAACGACATTGGAGTAAAAATTGTATAGCCTGGAGACACTGAGATTTCAGGACAGCATGCGGCAGTTGCGAGCGGCAAACTGATATGTAGACGAGCAGACCAATTCCGACAAGCAGGCGTTCACAGATTACCATTTAAGCTGCTCAACTCCCCTCGCTGAATATCAATATACGCCCAAACCGGGTTTCTTCTCTGCCTGCTTCATTTCGTTATGGCTGCCCTTGAGAGCACGCAATTTGTTCACCTTGCAATTTTCCCCCATCAAACCCGCCCCTCCACGACAGAAATGCCCTCTGGCCTGCTGAAACCAGCCGGTCAATCCCTTCATTTATAAACAGCCAGAAAATACGCAGACCTAAGGCAGCGAGAGTTGAAGGTATGTGGTAGAAGTGCCCTACTATATGTTGATCATTCTGATATGTCTAATCTAGGTCCGAAGCGCGCTTTTGCCGACCATGGCGATGAATCAGATAACGATTTTCCATCTGTCGAGGAGCTTTGCCGGACTGCTCCGCCTCTGAATGCCTCAGCCGAAGCTTCGGAAATCGAGGAGAACGCCCTTGGGCATCTCAAACACCCAGCTCCCGACGCTGCTGGAACACTGGTTGACCAGACAAAACTAGGATTAGGTGAACGTCAGGGCGACAGTCCAGGTAGGTGGACCGGCTATCCTTATGTGAAGAAGCCATCCGCTAATAACATGCAGATCAACCCGTGATCCTCGATGATAACGAGACGGATGAGGCATCCACTGGGGCTGAGACCGAAAGCAATTCTGGTGATGTTGATACTAGGCATATTGGACAGGGTACGAGTCCGCATAACACTCTCGCAACCTCAGAATCCGCCTCCGGGCTGACAGAATCCATTGATACATCCGGTTCATGGTTTGACATTGAGGAGGCCTGCTATGTGGAGGAGCCGGCTCCGAGACTTGGGTCTTGTGAGCAGCAAGGCGCAACTCCTGCTCCTGCACAAGATCAACCCAAGACTCTCCAATCCTCCCAGCCACTACAAGATCAGATGAGCCAGCAAGATGTTGGCAATATCACTCGGAACATGTCCGTGGAGCCAGCGCCTCACTCCCTGCCTCAGCTTTTAACAACTGTGATGATGGATGGACTGATGATAGCATGGCTGAAGTGGAGAAAGAGCTAGAGCTGGCTCTTTTAGAGCAAGTGAAATTATTGTCAGCCAGCGCACTGAACTCCCCTCGTCCTCGCTCAGTCGAGGCACCTCCGGACGGGAGCCAAAGTCGAGAACACACTGAAACCACTAGTGAAACCACTAGTAGCAGACCAGAGGAGCCGCAAGACGCTTCTCGACATGGCACAGTTCAGGGTCTTGAGTGGGAGCAGCGAGAGACTGAGGTGGTGGTGGAAGGGGGAGGCGTAGCGATGCAGCAGGAAGAGCTTGCAGTACAGAAGGAAGAGCTCGGGTAGCCGGCTGTAGATGATCGACAGAACCTGGTAGAGGTTGATGACACCGACGACCCCAAAGACAAAGAGGCCACCGAGACTATACCAGCTACGCAACCCAAGATTCCCGAGATCGACGAGCACCGTTTTTGACTTCGTGGGATACGTACTCAGCCACTTGCTGGATGCCAGACAAAGATAACCCAATACCGAATCGTATGGGGGAAACATCCCCACAGGTCTGATTGTTGGGTCAACAAAGACAACGTGCGAATATCAATGCTACAGCCGTCTTGCGAACAATCCTCTCAAGACTTGGTCCCAGTGGTAGAACATGATGTGATGCGAGTTCACCGCATGCGCATGACCGATGCAGCAAAGTCAAGAAAACTTGCGAGTATCTGGTTGATGAAACCTGCTGGATCACTGAAGATCAATTAAGAATCTCACTCAGCCCCATGTTGGTCCTTGAGCTTAAAGATAATTAGTTGACTTATAAATGCCCCATTTTGGAAATCTTGAGGAACAGGTTGCTAACGCAACATATCTCGAACAGGGTCTTCTCCCCATCCCTTGAGCGAAGCACAGCGTGATGTGCTTCTCAGACATTCAGCAACTCCGATCAGTGACGAGCGTCGCTATGCGTCACCAGCATCTCGAGGCTCCTCTACCGCAGCGGACCCAGCGCTGGGGCCGGGGGCCGAGCTTGCGATGCGCAAGCGAGGACACCAAGACATACATCCAGAGATCAGCAAAGACAACCACCATTCCGTGAACACCGATGATAGTCCTAACACATGCGATACAAGCGACGAAGAGCCACGACCTGCAAAGCGACGAAAGCCACGCCCAGTGGATGCTATAACTCCACCTCTTCATCTACGACGGTCTTTCCCCCCATCACCGACCATGAGAGCTGAGATTGACGAGGTGCAGCCTTAGGATGATCACGAATATTCGTCGACCTTGATTGACGAGCTGCACAGTGCTCCGCGGACTTCGAGTCCGTCTACTGCATCAGAAGCGATACCAGTTACTGAATATCAGGACTGGCCTTTCCAAGGCTTTCTCAAGCGCATCAGGATCGGGGATGGTGTGACGTACAATCTTGAGTTCAAACTGCCACCAATCTCAGAGCACTTCCACTTACCGATTAATTCCAAAGCAGTAGATATCTGTTCTGGTAAGGAGGCGGCGGCAAAGGCAACCCATCATGATGCTACTGCATATTCCAAGATACACCAAGCACTGTTGAAGCCAAAGAAGAGCAAGGTTTCATGGGTAGAAGATGATAAAAAGCTGGTCCAGATGTGGAACGAAGGCCGTTCGTGGGAATACATCTTTGCTGCCCTCCCCAACCGGAGTGAAGGGTCCATTCGGGTGCGTTGTTCGACAAAATTCAAAAAGCGACCTCATACAAAGGCCGGTCGTTCTTGAACCAGAGGAGGAGTCAATGCTTCATTGACTTTGGGGCTCCTGTTTTGGAGAAGGTCAAACCGTCAAGGGGCAGCAATGACAATGATTCAAGTGATAGAGTTCCGGACCTCAGCAGCGACAGTGAAAATTCTAGCGAGGTCGAGCAATATTGGCTACCGCCATTTACGAATAGAATTTGCTGCTCTAGTTCAATAAACGAAAGGCGCGATGTATAGTCTTGCGAGTCATTCATTATCGCTATTTGTTATATATGAATGCTAAAATTCTCCTGCCTACTACCTTGCTTTGAACTTTCCAAAGTGTACTATCTTATCCAGGCCCACCAATGCAACTGGCGCTGCCGTCTGAATCTCTGCTATCCTATCGACCAAGACCGCGAGGCCTTTTTGCCATTGGGCGTATCCCCGTCGTGGCAAGCCAGACGAGACCGGCGCTTGCAGAAAATGGAGGGGGGACTAGAGATGACTCTAAGGGGACGGGACTACGCCGCTGCTCCTGCATCGTATTGCAGCCAGCCTTGCAGAGGGTCTGTTGAAGAGGAAGCGACGAGGAAGGATCGAGAATTGAGGATCGAGAGAGAGAAGAGGGGAGTTCGGATTCCGAGAGATTGAAGGTCAACGGATTGAGAGGGTTCGAAAGGGTCGACGACTATCGCGCGCGATATAGCATCGTCAGCCGGCTCAGGGTAGGGAATCCGGGCTGTCGCAGCCTGGATCGAGCGAGACGGCCATCGTGCTCGAACGAGTGGGTGCATCGGTGCGGTCGAAAAAGGTTGGCCGCTGCGGAGCGGTGGGGAGCGCGGTGCAAGGGAGATAGGGCCGAGACTGAGACTGAGACTGCGGCGAGGCAGACTGGGCGCCACTCATAATATCCAACGCAGTAGCATTGATTTTGCTAACAAATGTTGGTTATGTCCATTAGATCGGATGTGCTCTGGACAGTGAGCATCATTCCGATCGACGAAACAACCTCTATATGATTTCCGAAAACTAACCAGTATTAGTCTCCCGCCCCGTTTGCACATGTGGTAACGAGCCTGCTGCGGTAGGTCTGTGCGTTCAGGGCTTTTTTACCAACATTATGAATATAATCAATATTTAATTAAGGGTAGTGTAACGAACCGTCGGCTAATCACCAGCGATTCGTCGTAGAGGGCAACAGGAGGGATAACAGTATATCAGGTGAATGGTCGTCAGGTAAGCAAGGGGAATGTAATATGTATGAAGGTATGAATGTAGTATATTGTACGCTTGTCTGTCTGTAGTATGATGTAAGATAGAGATCAAGACTCAAGCTTACCTTCCTCCCCTAGGCTAACAGTCTAGTCTGTATATATATACTAAACAACTTATCAATTTCTTCCTGAGTACCTCACTGAGTACTTCACCGAGTAGCTCACCCAGTAGCCTGCAGCCTCGATGCATATGATCACTAGACTGCCCCTTACTAAGTTCCCCCTTACTCCTTAAGCGAGGTCTTGCATAATTAAGCGATGCGCATGTTACAGGTAGACCAGCCATGTCGCTCCATAAGTACATGAACCCAATGCTCTTGCTTTAGAATAAGCTCATTTATCCATTCTTGTAGTATTGCCTCCCATTCCTCCCTCACTGCAGCCTCCATTTCAGCCTCGTTAGTCGGTTGGTGGGGTCGTCTGTGCAGCCTCTGCTTGATCCACCGCCAGTACTTCTCAATGGGATTCATATCTGGTGAAGTAGAAGGGTGTGGCATAAGGATAATCCCGTGTGCTGTGCGCCATTTAGCACAGCAGTTAGTATTGGACTTGTGGCCATGAGCTGCGTTACCGTCCTCCATAAATAGGGGCTCTGTAGAGGGAGCCAACTAGTGGGTAATAGCTGCAAAAGCTTCAAGAATACCTTGGATATAGGGTTCCAAGATCTGGGAAAGATAGTCCTTTTGTTTGAAAGCTCCTAATTTGCCAGTGCCTTTGAGGAAGAGTAAGGGACTCTTATAGCCATATCCAATAGCTCCCCAAGCATTAACAGGTATAGTGTGGCCCCTGTGAAGCTGATGCTAAATACAGGTAGGACAAGTCCTCTCCCCTCTCTTGCGTGTGACCTTCTCCTTTGCACTCCTACCCCCAATTAAAAACGTAACTTCATCTGACCACAAGACCTTGAGCCACTCCACTGTCTAGAATATATGTGCCATTGCCCAAAGAAATCGTGCAATGACTTGCACTATTGTGAGGTAGGGTTTCTGGCATACTGTGCACCTGTAGTAGCCCCTCTGGTGTAGCCTACCGCGTAAGGTAGAAGGCGCACAAGGGAGCTGAAGCTCTCTGATGAGCTCTTCATAGTCCATAGTTCTCTGCTCCCAATTCTCAGCTAAGTACTCAATAATTTCGTCCATTTTTGCATCTGTGAGCTTCTGGGCAGGGCCAACTCTCCCAGGGCGGGCGCGTTCTGGGGTATTATAGCTGAGAGTGCGCCTGATTGTTGAATTGCCAAGCTTATAACGCGTTTCCAGTCTAGAAACTGACACCTTCCCAAACCAGTGTAACTGGCGTATCGCTTCTTTATGTTTTGTAGGGATCTCATCGCCGGTTTGGTGCTCAAAATCGAGGGGGGAGTAGTAGGCATAGTGGGGTTAATTTTATTAAAATCATTGTGGATAATTTTAAAAGTAGCCTGAACGCACAGACCTACCGCACCAGGCTCGTAAGCCCCAAAATTGCCGCACGACACCGCCGAAAATACGTTATGGCAGATTTGTTGTTCATGGCAGCCTCATCTTCCCATATTGACGCGACGAAACGAGCTGGCAAGGACGGACTCAAATTCTGATCAAGCCCTGCCTGCTCGGTCGATGGGAGACTTCCAGCTCCTAGCTCTGGGGGAATCCCTAGGAACTGTTCTATCCTACCAAGTAACCTGCTGCCAATTTGCAGCACGTTGATAGTAGAATTAAGGGCAGAGCCAAACGGATCTGTCTGAGGACCATGCAAATCTCCCAGTCTGAGATTCTCGGCGATGCAATTCATGTTAGAAAAAGGACCCTCGTGTGCCACATTCTGCGTTGCCTGTGAAGGGCTCAAGTTCACGAGATCCAGATATGATGCTTGGAAGGGCGACGCCAAAAGACTCTGAAGCATTTGCTCCAACAGAGATACCATAAGCTTTATGCACAGCATATAGCACTGCGCTGCCATTGATGCTTGTTTGCTGCGCAAATACTCGTCGAATGGAGTCTGAGGCGTGCGCGATGTGCTTATTGCTACCATATCGTCCAGCGCCAGCACTCTCAGAAAGTTGTCAAAGCCGCCGAAGGCTTCGCTAATAGGATCTGGTGCAAAGAGTTAGAAAACACTGCTGGAACTTTGGGGTCTGGGTCTGGTTGGTCATACAGTCTTGGGTGGCCTTGTTCGTGTGATTTTCCGAAGTCACCTTTCTGAAAGTACCTTCCAATGCCTGGCAAACGGCGGCAAGACGCCCAGATAGATCAAGGTCAGATGGCCTGTCTACGATGGATGTGGAACTGTTTGCACTTGAGAAGGACCCGGTGCTCATTGACGCCTCGGAAATGCCGGGGGTGCCGGCAGTAGAAGCAGAACTGGCAGTCGCCCAAGCTGATGGAAGTGGAAGTCCTTGGAAAATATCGTCCAGATTCATTCCTGTTCCGGTATGCAACAGTTCTGGGTCAAAGTTCGACTCGTGATCGCTCAATCGGTTCAAATTTAGAACCACATGCTGGGTGCGCCCGCTGCCCCTGACACTGTCCCGGGCATCGAAAAAGTCATTACTATTACTTCTTTTGTTTGGCTGCTTGTAATTGTTGGATCTCGCACTGTATACACAATTGGCTCCGGCCCTCTGGCAGCGCATGCATCTGGTCAATGCAGTTTTGTCTCCGTCACATCGCAACTTCTGCTGGTAGCATCGGTCGCATGATTTCCTTAACGTGCGGCCATCTGCGGAATGGCGTTCTATCAGATTTCCAGCTTGGTCGTCCCAAGGCATTGAACGGCCTTGGCTCATGGTGGAAGAACGAAACGTGGAAGAGGAGGGGAGATGATCAAACGCCAGCATATAAGGACAGTGTTGGTTCTATCAAATTATTTCCAGCCCAGCCAAGCTAAAGTGGCTCACAAACTTATAAAGGTTCCATAACAGCTCTTGCAGCTGCCTATTTGGTAGCCCCGAAGTGGGCCCGTCAGATTGTCGCATATTCTTGGTCGCAGTTTACGAATCACAAAATGAATACTTTCTACAGGGGAAAACAAACGTTAATTGCTCCGAAAGGATTTAACCAATTCAGGATTAAAGAGAGATATCCTGACCAGGTGATTGGTCAGACCACTCGATTTGCCACCGGACCTTAACCCTGCAGTTACAATTGTTACCCGCTGTAGAAAGTAGCCTATCAAGTCGATAAGAGATAAGTGACCCGAAGTGAACGTTCACAGAAAGTTATGATCTATTGAAGAGCTTGAGATTAATGCAATGACTTCTTGATAGAGTTTCAAAACGAAGAGTGTCGGTATCATGAAATGACCGTCATTTGACAAGGCTGGATAACCTGAGGAATTAAACGGCACGCAAATTGCCGCGATATATTTGGCTGTAAAACGTACCAACAAATTCTTAATTGCTTTGCAGATATGAAGCAATCAGCTCTTACGAGTATAGTATAGTGGGGGTGCAAA
This sequence comes from Cairneyella variabilis, assembly GCA_001625345.1. Lineage (NCBI taxonomy): Eukaryota > Fungi > Ascomycota > Leotiomycetes > Helotiales > Cairneyella > Cairneyella variabilis. The sequence goes on along the minus strand of AYLM01000952.1, from coordinate 8,493 downwards.
AAGTCTGCACCCCCTCCCCTGCTAGCGCAGTTGCTTCAGGGGGGGTAAAATTGTGTATATTAAATACTACAGCCCTGAAACTACGTATATATAGTCACGCTAGCAGGGGAGGGAGTGCAGACGTTTTGCACCCCACTGTAAAGGCTACTCGCAATATTACCTAATCTCATGCGAGTTGAGTTACTGCGCCGCTGCGGCCACCGGCTTATACCCGAGTAGGTATCTTGGGTGAGACCAAAAGCTCGATCGTCAGCCCCGCGCAGGCCCAGTTCACTTTTTTTTTTTCACTTAAGATCAACGGAATATTGGCAACAGATTATGCATCCAATTGGGACGCCTATATCGAATCAGCTTGACTTCAATCAAGCTTACAGAAAAATTACCGGCCCTGTATTTTCTCAATCATAACTATGCACCAGCCGCTAACGCCAGGTATTGGCGTTAACTCCATTTTTCATTTGGACCAAAGCCGGCGGATGTCGGACCGGTGCCTCCACCCCGGAACGGGGCGATCCTCCGAGCGCCATCCCGTGCGCTACTGCGGTGCTGGCGCCTCGAGACCGCATCAGGGCACACACAGCCGAGACCACGAATTGAGTGAGCTTATAGGTGAACCAACCATATTCGCTAGTTCATGCGACCAGCGCTAGTCTCCACTCTTTCTAAGTCATGGTCGACTGAAGTATAAAATTTATTCTTGGTCGACTTATATACTTGTCTTTTCATAATTTTTATTACAAAAACACTTTAAGTATATTAAGTAAATAATATATTTGTTAGAAATCCAGGAAATGAGGCTCTAGGCACGTGCGAAGTCACGTTGCAGCTAAGCCGTACTTAAGGGCCGCTCCGGCAACATAATCTCCTCAAGCCAATATAAAACCATTCAATCCACCTCTGCTGTCACTACACTGCCTGGTCTACGAGCCCTATTAGAGGTTCATGACCCCTTCTAGGCTCCTAGTTCCAATACTAATCGTGATTTCTTACAGGCCTTGTTAATGCCTGGGTTTTTGACTTTAAAAATAGTAATTGGGTAGTTGTAGTAATGGAGAATAAAAATTGTTGGGAATATTAGGGGCCAGAGGCCCCTGTAGGGCTCAGCTCTACAGGGCTCTCGGGGACCCCGAGAGTCAGCTGGACAGGGCCCTGGGGGCCCTGAAGGGTTCAGCTGTACAGCGGTTCAGCTCGGCAATAGGGGCCTGCGGCCCCTATATATTCAGCGTACTTGCCCACTGTAAATGAGGTTCTGTAGTCAAATTCAGTTCGTTGCACCTGTAATCTCAACAAAAATAATAGAAACTTCTTTTTTGTGGGTCATGGGTCGACTGAGCTAAGCGAAACTAGCGCTGGTCGAATAAGCTAGTCAATATGGTCAGTTCACCTACATCCTGGAATTGAGTCGAGGAGCAGAGTGTAATACTTTCTGCGAAGTAAACAAGAATCACCACAAGATACATCGCGATATGGCTTTGGGTTGGATCCCAGAGTTTCACTAGACTTCAAGGTAAATCCAGCAAATTTTACGGTAGTGTAGAAGGTTCAATAATTGGACATTCCCATATGGACGAGGTACCTGACAGCGAACGATTTTGTAGGACCTATGCTGATTTATGCGCAGTACTTTGGGGTATCAAGCATGCGCACATCTATTTGGTGACTGGACTAACTTTCTCGTCTAAAACATTCGAACCTTTGAAACTGATCATGACCTGTTCTTTACTTTGCAATCTCAACACCAGCTGAAGCACCTGCGAACGGAGTCAGATTGTGTCAAGAGAAGAATACGATGAGTCAAACTTACCCAGAGCCTTCTTGATATCGCCGTAGATTGCGAATTGGCCAGCAGTCAGTCCACCCACCATGAAAAGGCGGGTTGGAAGACCAGCAAAGGATCCACGGAGACCAAGCTCGCCAGCAATCTTAATCAGTCGAGAGACGGTGCTCTCACCGGGCAGGCCCTTTGTCTTGTTTATTTTAGATAGCATAGTATCGGCAGGCTGGGAAACGATAGCAGCAGCGAAACCGGCGAGAAGACCAGATCCCAAGTTGACAGTGGTCTGGGCTCCGCTCGACATGGTAGACTTGTCGAACATGCCAAAGATGGTCTCGGCTATCTTCTCAAAGGCAACAAACTTGGTGATTGTGTAAGGAACCCTACATAAATCTTAGCTTCAGTTCTGTTGTACTGTTCAGCGTGAGAGTAAGCGGGGCGATCAGCGTACTGTTTGAAGAGGATTGGGCCAAATCCGGAGTAGAAGGCACCAACACCTTCGTTTTTGAGAATCTTCCCGAATCCACCAATCAGACCGTTCGCAAAACCAGGTGTCGAGACAAGGCGGATGCGAGTAGCCTCGAGAGGGCAGAGAGCAACAGAGGCGAAGAACTCGGCGCAACCAGCAGATACAGAGTAGACGAGTGCGCGATTCTCGCGGGCTTTATCAAGACCAAGGATGTCGATAGATTGTTGCTTGAAGAACTCATAACCGCCAAACTTTAACGCGCCTTGCATGAAATATCCAGCACAGGTAGGGCCAAAGCCAGTTGCAAGAGCGCCAACACCTTCATTTTGGATAACCTGGCGGAAGCCGCCGATCATACCACGATTGTAAGTGGAAGGGTCGAGCTGGATCCTGGTTTTCACACTATGGGAGAAGTGTTAGTGGATGGTGGCTGGGCCAGAGATGATGGAACTGTACACGTCGACTGGAGTAAATGCACCGTGGGTTATGGAACAGCCCAGCGCACCAGCAAGAGCAAAACGAGAGTAAAGATCAAAACCCTCGGGTTTCTTTTGCACGGCGCGCTGGGCGGCTGCAGCAGGAGAGATAGCAGCCATTGTGAAGGTGGTGTTGAGCGTGCGCGAAGTGACACAAGAAGATGGGCGGTGACAGAGACAAAGATTGATTGAGTGAGCAGGAAACAAGTCTTTTTCATGGCTCGCCTCGCACTGACCAGATCAGAAGAAAGTCACCTGATGGCCAGCCTCCTGTACCTTTGCTCATGTCAATGCCAGCCTCACCCGAGCTTATTTCCCGCCTGTCAGGCCTTCCAAGATCAACTGAATACACGTTTCCGCATTCTGCAAATGGTTCTCGAGGGCTCTCACGCAAGAACGCTGCAGCTTTCGAGTATCGTTATGGACTAAATCCTATCGAGCGTATATATCGCTGCGTATACTGAGGTTAAATAGACAACTGACCTTTTGTCTGCTCATCAAGCTCACATCAGATTGCTTCAGCTCTCTGATTTGCTGGCTCGCATCTGCTGAAATCTCGGCATATGAATGAAGTTTTTGCGCTTCGGAATCGGAGCCATGTGGGTCCTCCGGTCGTCCACCGATGCCTCGCCGAGTAGATCGAATCACGGAGATAACAACAACAGTAGCATTGTTGTTGATATCACAAAATAGGCTGCCAGCTTTTTGGACTGTGTGCTGTGTCAAGAAGATTCGAAGAGAATAAAGAATGCCACGAGATCCTCAGCGGGTTTATCGTCTCTCCTATACGCACATGCATCTCGCCGCGACCCATCGCTAACACACGTCTCATACGAAAATGAAGGCTAGCACCGTAATGAAGGCTCTCGTTGGCGACGAGTCTGCGGGCTACCGGCTCGCCGACAACATCGACATTCCTCATCCAAAGCCGGGCACCATGTTGTGTCGCGTGTATGCGGTTGCCGTCAGCCCATATGACGCAAAAATAGTAGACTACTCCAACATTCCTGGGGCAGTTGGGGGTTGTGACTTTGCTGGGGTCGTTGTTGAGGTCGGCGAAGGTTTGACGCGGTTCAAAGTGGGCGACCGTGTCCTCGCTGTAACCTTTGGACTCAATGCTACGGACAAAACGGCAGGCGCCTTTGCTGAGTACGCTTTGGCAACAGAGGACCTGGCCTGCCATGTTCCCGAAAATTTATCATTGATACAAGCAAGCTCAATGGGACTTGCGATCGCAACTGCTGGTCTGGCTCTGTTCCAAGCGCCTGGGTTGCAGCTCATGATGCCGCGTCCCGACTCGGCTGATCAAGACACGCCAACTTTTATTCTTGTCTCAGGGGGTGCGACGGATACCGGAACCATGGCAATTCAGCTCTTGAAGATGTGAGTTAAAAGTCACACTTTGTTGCAATATGCTTGGTTGCACATAATACATACATGGGAGCATTACCGCACTGACGCTTGTGTCTGCAGCGCCGGTTACACACCCATTGTCACATGTTCACCTATCAACAATGCCCTATGCGGGTCATACGGTGCTGCAGCGTGTTTCGACTACCACTCACCCACATGCGGTGCTGACATCCGCGAATATACTGCAAATAATTTGACATTTGTCTTCGATTGCGTTACCGACGCACCGACTATGAGAATGTGCTACGAGGCAATCGGTTCTTCTGGCGGCAAATACTTTGCCATAGAAGCCATAGATTCCGTCACAAAATACACGCGGAGAGATGTGGTTGCTGATTGGTTGATGGCACCTACTATTATGGGAACACGTGTCGAAATTGCAGGGACGTATGGACGCCCAAGCACACCAGAACACAGAAGATTCGGATCGAGATTGTTTTTGCTGGTCGAAAAATTATTAAATGAGGGCGCACTTAAAGGTCATCCTCTAGAGATCCGAGAAGGGGGCCTGGCACAAATTCCTACGTATATAAATAACGTGCGCGTGCGGGGTGTCCAGGCGAAGAAGCAGGTTGTGCCTTTACTTGCAGAGTAGATAGCGTCAAGTGTATTGGGGTTCATGATACAATTGTTCTCAAAGCAAGTGTCATGGATGGTCATTTGAGGCTGCTAAGAGGCTTGCAATGCTGTTCGGAAAATACATCATACCGGCTCCTTGATTAACATCGACATTCAATTGGGTGTTGTGATATACACCAATGTTATCGTTGAATTAAAACACTTTGTCGCACCAGTTCACATGTGTCTGAAAGCATCTGATCTTTGCAACGTATAATCTCAACTGAGCTCGATTGAGTTATTGCTCCACATGATTCTCATCGCCAGATACTAATGCAAAAGGGCATGCGTGGGTCAGCAACACATCCGTTTTGAATAGCCGCTACAGATCAGCACCGCAGAAAAAAATGTGAATTCACGATCCCATTTGCGCCGGAAAAAAGTCTCCAAATCTCTCCGAAGCTTTAATCAGATAATCGATCAAACATGAAGACCATAAATTGTGTCGGCGCAAAGCGGTTGGAAAACTCCTGCGGGACGGCCGATGTCTATTCTTGAGGGTACAGAAGTTTCCGATAACTCTCCGTATCTCCAGCCGGAAATGAGAATTTGTAGGAAGCCTACCACCGACTCCGGGTCGGGCGCCGAGTCGCAGCATTGTTTGCACAAGAATTGTAGACCGAAATGAACGCCACTAATAAAAGATGGAGTGTCGCCAGGGCCTTAAAAGTGTGCTGTTTGGTCTGACTTGGGACGTTTTCCTTAAACTATTTTCAGCAAGATGACACAACAAGAGGAACCAGCAATGGCTCCACCATCCCGCGAAGACATCGAGTTCAAGACCCTCAGCGGGGTCACATTACGCGGCTGGCTGTACCCATCGGAAAGATGCGGACCCGGCATCATTCTCTCTGCAGGAGTACGTGAGTATCCATGTCTGAGCCGCTGTGGAGAAGCTCGTATCATCTGACAATGCACCATGTAGTTTAACATGCCCAAAGACGTGGTCGTGCCCGACGTCGCCGAGTGGTACCAGAGGCATGGCTTCACCGCACTCATCTTCGACACATACAGCATCGGCGCTAGCGACGGTGAGCCAAGGTGTGATGTGAGCCTTGCTGGGTCTTGGATTTTGAGGCGTCCATTGATGACATCCGCTAACCTTCCGAATTGGGCGGCAGACCGACATGCACCGGCGAGTTGAAGATTTCATCGACTCGATATCGTGGCTTTCCAAGAACCCTCTAGTGGATCCGGAAAAAATCGTACTTTGGGGGCTCTGTTTCGATGGCAACATCATGCTCGCGACAGCGGCTTCAGACAGGCGGGTCGCTGCCGTAGTGTCCGTGGCGCCCATGATCGATGTGACCGGCGATCCCGACCGCCGCGAGGCCATCCTTGAACTTGCCCTGGCTGACCGCGCCAATCAGCTTGACGGAGAGGAACCCATGTACCTGCCACTTGTAGACGAGGACGGCATCATGCCGTTGGGCCAGGTGTCTGGTCTTGGCTTCTTCACCACCATGGAGGGCATGAATCTGCCTGTAGAGAATCGTGCCACCGTCCAGAGCTACATGCGAGGCCTCGGCTGGAGTATCATGCATCTGCTTCCAAAAATCAGCCCCACACCCGTCTTCATGGTAACACCCGAGCTAGACCAGGTTTTTCCGGCGTCAAGGCAGAAGGAGGCATTTGATTTGCTGGGGGAACCCAAGGAGCATTTTATCGTTGCTGGGAAGGATCACTTTAACTGGATGTTTGGCGATATGGATGGTGTGTTTAACAATCAGCTTGACTTCTTGAAGAAGCATTTGAAGCTTTGAGAAACATGTATGTGTTTGGATGCGACTTGCCGAATGGGGTTTAGCTTAGTCACGCGTTTAGTCACGTGACTGTGGGAAGCTCAACACCAAGAATCCCATTCCATAGAAGTGCTCCTTAGACACAATATGAACCACATCACGAAATACCGTAATGCAGCTGTATTCTGTAGCATCTGAAGTGCTACCAACAGTATGCGATTGCGTCTATCGTCTATTGTCTTTACCAAGTATCATATGCTTTCTTCGATGCAAGTTTGCTGTCCCTGAATGGCCTGTTTGATTTTGTCATGCTCATCGGGGAGTGCTCTGAGAATTTCCTGAGCAAGATCGACAACAGATTGTAAGCCACCACCTTCCTCTCTGCCCTCGAGCCCAAATGTCAAATCGTGGGGATGAATGACAGCGACTGAGCGACCAGCATCTCGGCTCCCTATTCGAAGGCTTCGACCTACACGGTTGATCATGTGCATGACAAGTTGCAATACCATGACAAATTGGGCAGAAGACGCCCCGTTACCGTGCAAGGCTTGCTGTTGCTGCTCGCTCACAGGGCCTATGGATCCGAGTGATCGTTGAATCGAGTCACAAATAGCCCTAAAGAGAGCTAGAACGTGCTGGTGAAAGGCGAGGGCTAGGAAGACCAAACCGTAGTCGGTGTTCTGCTGTCGCTCGGTCTCTTCGCGGGCCAAGGGTTGCAAGGAAGTATATGTGTGATTCGATAGCGAGATATTATTGACGATGCGAACCAGGGCATTTGCGGCCTCGAATGCTTCATTGACCACTGGTGAATTTACTGTCAGTGGCGCAGTGCTACCTGTGCCTTCAAGTTCGCGTGTTGCGCGTGTGGTCCGGATGCTTAGGGACATCAATTGCCCCGTAAGAGTATCCTCTTGGGTCCTTGCATCGTAATCTCCATTGCATGTGAAGTTGGGGTTACTGTTCCAGTCGTATAAGTCGCTATCGTCGAAATTTAGCATATTCGCATCGAGCAATGGATCAGACCCGGTAACATCACTCCTTGAGAGCACCCCAGTGAGATCCTGACCGAATTGCGTACTTCTTCTGGGCGACACGGGATTCGCTTCCCGTCCTAGTAGCTGATGAGAGGCTCGTCTATTCTTCTGCCTTACTGCGACCATGTTAGTCTAGTATCCCAAGCAGGAAGTTATCCACAAGTTGATACATAACATACAGCTATACACACATGGCACATCCGCCTTTGCACATCGTTCGCAGGGGGCAAGATGCTCACCACTACCGCCACCCGCCGCTTGCAATTCCCAATTCTTTAGGCATCGCACCTTTTGCTGACGGCAACGGTCGCATGAGTGTCGTTGTGGGAACATTTTGCAGACGGAGAGCACAAGAGTGCAACACCCGTATGACATATGAAATTTTCTATGGCGATCTCGGCATGTGGACGCAAATACTCGACCGTAAGGCAACGTGCTGAACCGCGCCGCAGACGTAGGAGATTTCGGCAAGCTAACCCTTGAACATCGTGCCACGGATCAAATCAGAAGGACCGACCCCGTTCAGAGCGAGACCATTGAGAAGGCCAAAATCCCTGGCATTCTCTAATTGGATATGCAGAGGCTCTTAACTCCCTTCTCGGAAATCCCTCCTTTTCTTGGCCACCACCGTGTTTATCCAACTTCAAGGGAAAACACTCGCCAAGCGAGGCTATATTTGGAATTGGGATTCTGAAATAGGATCTTGTTGACTTTGGTCGACTCTTCACCTTTTTCTAGGGTGGTCTCCGTTAAGGCTGCTAGTATTCCATACGGAGATTGAATATCGAAGAGGTCCCATATAGAACTGTAACCGACGTCGCAAAATCTCCCCTCCAGGCCACTTTTGAAGGTGTTGGTTGTTGATTGTTGGTTGCCCCGCTGAAGATATTGAGACCTCGGTCGATGATTATTAGGCTGCTGCATGGGTACCCATGGGTACCCACCAAGTACTATCCAACCCCCACCC
>AYLM01000951.1:0-11522 GCA_001625345.1 Cairneyella variabilis | reverse complement strand
CCTCCACCGGCTCCCTCCCCCTCCCCACCGTCTTATTCTCAAACGTGCCTTTCCCATCCGTATTCACCGTATCATCCATACACTCCGTAAACCCATTCCTCTTACTCCCATCGTGCGTCAGCACCGCACAGAACACCGCGCTCTGGAAATCACTCGCAATAGACCCTATCACAACTCTATCTGCGCCAGGCGACTCGTCTCCGGTATACTCTCCAGATTCCAGGATGGGAAACTCGAGGTAGGGCTTTTGCGCGTGGTCGAAGCGGAAGTGCTCATAGTCGTTGTAGGCGTGGGGATAGCGGTCGCGGCCGAGGGTTTGGCCTTGCGAGGCGAGTTGCAGGGCTTGGGTGCAGGCGTCGTTGATTTGGGATTGGGTGTAGGTGGTTTTGTTGTCGCAATTGCAGCCGCTGGGTTCGTAGTCTGGTTGTCGTGTTAGTGGCGGTGTGAGAGAGGGGTTGTGATAGCGGGGCGTGGGCATTTGAGTCTTACAGATGGTTGCCATTGTTGCACTATAGAGTTTCCGTGTCAGGAACTTAGATCTTGGGACCTGAGGTGAGAGGAAGAAGATTAAAAATGCAGTTGAAGGAAAGGCTCCTTCTAATTGTAACTATGGTTTCGGTATCGGGCCTTCCCCATGAGAGCGGAGTAAGCTTGTGAAGCCGCAAAAAGTAAGACATACACATGCATTGGCACCTTCCACAATTCTTCGTCTTACTTCAGGTGTCTAACTTGATTGGGGAAAGAAGCTCATGCTGCATCCAAAATGCACGCTAATAAGACCCTGAGGATTGATCGTGGTGGATGCCGGATGGCTACCGAGACGAATGAATATAGGCGCATGAGACACGTTTTTAAGGTTGAGCGCAAGCTGAAAAAGATGTGACTTCTCTGTATGACAGCATATGTACAGGAAAGTTCCTGGTCCATGTATCTGCAAATATTTCTGCATATATGTCCCTTCCTCAATGATTGGACACAAAATAAATCGAGAAGGAGGAAAGGAAAGACTTGCTAAATCCATAGCCTTGCTCTCAGCCTCGTAAGCTTCAAGGGTCGTCGATCCCTAGCCGCGCCACTGAACCAATGCCATTAGAGACTCGTGGACCCGCACGGCGGCCTTATGATAACCGTGTTCATAATTCCATCTTGCGCCTCATTTAGAACACGACAGCGCCGACGACGACATTCTCGAATTACTCCACTCTCCCTGTACACTTTTTCAATTGCTCTAGGATATGTACACTTAATTAAGGACACTTCGATTTCTGGGCGCGCGCCCGCCAATGTCAAAACGAGACCGTTTCCTGGGAATTTCTTAAATCACTTATAACACCCGACTACCAGTGTAAGAGCTCTGAAGTATGGACGCAATGATGGAGATTCCACAGAGGCTGCTATGGGCGGTATATGAGACTGCAAAGGAGACGCCATTGCCCATATTGCTGTTAGTCCTCGTCACCACAATTGTCTCTACGTTCGCTTTCGTAAGTCTCTTTGCATACCACCTTCAGTTCTCAGGACTGACAAGAAGCCAGATATATGCCGCTCTCTTCGTCCTCGCGCCCATACCGCGCCCTCCATTTACTTCAGAAAAGACATACATAACCACCACCCCAGATGGCTCGACTACTACAAAGCCGCTTCCATGCTGGCATGACGAGTGGCTCGCGCACCGCAAGGAGGCAGAGAACACGGGAGACTTCACTGACAAGCATACTGGTGATATTGAGGAGGCGGAGGTGGAGATGAGCGTTGTGATTCCGGCTTATAATGAAGAAGAGCGGATAGAAATCATGTTGGAGGAAGCGGTTGAGTTTCTCGACGCTGAGTATGGGCGTAAGACCGCGGCGGAGAAGAAGGGCAAGGCCAATGGGAATGGCAGTGCGAAGAAAAGTAAGGGGACTGGTATGGGCGGCTACGAAATCCTCATTGTGAATGATGGGAGCAAAGACAAGACGGTGGACGTTGCGCTGGCGTTTTCGAGGAAGAATAATCTGCACGACGTGTTGCGGGTTTGCACGCTGAAGCAGAACAGAGGGAAGGGAGGAGCTGTTACGCATGGATTCAGACATGTGCGTGGCGAATATGCGGTCTTCGCTGACGCTGACGGTGCCTCGAAGTTCGAGGACTTGGCGAAGTTGGTGGAGGGCTGCAAAGAGGTTGCGGATGAGCCAAATCGCGCTATTGCGGTGGGGAGTAGAGCTCATCTTGTGGGCAGCGAGGCAGTGGTCAAGGTATATGCCGTTGGATCTCGTTTGAGAGAAAGACTTGCTAACAATGACGCAGCGCTCCGCTCTCAGAAACGCATTAATGCACTCCTTCCATCTTCTCCTCCGCCTCCTCACACCACCCGCTACCTCGAAAATCCGCGACACCCAGTGCGGCTTTAAGCTTTTCTCTCGTGCGTCTTTACCGCATATTGTCCCTTATATGCACGCCGAAGGCTGGATCTTCGACGTCGAGATGCTGATGTTGGCTGAGAGTGCACCGTCTGGCATCGTCGTTGCGAAAGAGGGAAAAATTGCAACGAATCCCGGCATTAAAGTAGCAGAAATACCCATCGGATGGAAGGAGGTCGGCGGCAGTAAGCTGAACGTCATGTGGGATAGTCTGGGGATGGCATATGGACTGGCGCTGCTGAGAGCTAGCTGGATGATGGGCGTTTATAAACGGAGGTAGTATGTTCATGTGGAAGTCCAAAAGTTGTCTCAAAAAGTGTAAGGTTTGGGTCTCGATGGGACCTATGTGTGTATATATGGAGTATGGTACTGCATTGAGAGGCATGGCCTGTTATACAGCTCGATTTTACACAAATCGACACCTGAATTCCTTGTGCTCATTTTGCTACTCGATTTTCCTACGCTTCAGCAACATCTCACTGGGAAGTTCCCATTGAAAAATTGGGAAAATCTGTTGTGCATGGGTCTCACAAGCCTTGATCTAAGGCACTTGACATCCCCGTCGTTCCAAGCGCTATTTAAATTTGACAACAGACAAACTCCCACTGTTATTTCTCAGCTCTACTATCGGTTATTTCCCTGCCATCACCTATCTGATACCTCTCTCATGGCTTAAAACACAGAGAGCAAAAGAAAAGTGAACGGGAGGAATATTCTTATAAAATGCCTTGGGAGAAATTTAGGAAATAGGTACTTGAAGAACGGAGGGAATTATCGAATACAAATCGATGACTTACTACTGCCGATTGTGCAGAGAGTTGAGTAGAACGGCTTTTGGAAGTAGTGCTTGTGGAGGAGGCAACGACGGTTTGAGTTGAGACAACAGTAGCTTCGGTTGAAGCAACACTGGCATGAGTCGAAGTAACAACAGCTTGAGTTGATACAGCAGACGACGACAATGTGTTCAAAATGGATGCCTGCGCCTGCGACGTACTAGGTACGGGCGTTGAGGATACAGCCACATCAGAAGTGCAGAACCCAAGAAGCGGCGACAAAGACGGCAAAAGTGTTGGCTGTGCCGTCTCAACGTAGCTGCTGCACCCGATAATGGCATTATCAAAAGGTTGTGGGTCAAAGCTGCCATCGCTGTCGTAGCAGAAGCAGTGCTGCATTTGTGCTGGAGGAGCGGCGCTGATATTGGGAATAAGAGATGAGTATGCCGAGATAATAGCTACGGCTGTTCCGCAGACGGCATGATTCTGGTCGGTCGTCGTACTTGTGTTTGAGTCCAAGAGGCATGATTGCTGGTCCTCGGCCGTGGAAAGTGCGCAACATTTGGCGTTGCAGTCATATTTACAATAAGCGTTGACACATTCTGATCATAGGTGAGCGAGACGAAGATCTCTGAAGGGCTGAACTGAAATCTATCAGACTTGGCTTACCCATATTGGCGAAATCTCCACAGCCTGCAAGTGCTACGTAGCAGGTGCCCAAGCCTGGAGTCTGTGCTATAGTATTGTGGCAGAAGAGGCACAAGCATATTAAGAACGATGGGGTGGAGAAGATCACCTTGGAAATGGTAGCGTGTGAATGTTTAAATTTCGAATTAAAAAAGGCCTATTCCTTATGCTAAGAAGGCGAAAGCGGCTCTTTCGTAATTCAGCGATGGCCAAAGCACGGCAGACTACTTCTTGTCGCCAGCATATAGTTCCCGAGTGTAATATTTTGGCCCTCAGGAGGCCGAATGTCTTCGGATCTCATCAATGACATGGACCTATAACAGACAGGGTAAAGTCTGTAAGACATTACTTGAGCTCAGCTGAAAATGGCTGTGAATTGTGATTGGATATTGGGGTCGAAGAATGGTACAGATAGGCGGCGCCACAAGCAATTGCTAGACTCGCAGGTAATGCTCGTGACGAAACTGCAGAAGCCTCTACTCCAGTAACATGCCTAGTCGAAAAGCCGCCCCAGGTCTGGGATACGCCATGGTGAGACTGTTGAGATGACCTTCGAAGTTTCTTGCAGGTGGCTCAAAAGCAATATTCTCGAGTGGACCAATGGAATGTGGACAACTCCCGCATACTGAGTTGAAGTGCATTGTCCGGGGAGATAGAAACGCTTAGTTCTGTCTTAGTTACTAGACCATATCCCAGCTATCAAAAATCACCAATGCAGCGATTGGATCCTTGACAAACATGTATGCACCAGCTCTTCACTCAGCAGTCTAACTAGCAGGAACGGTATTCTGCAGAAGTGGCTCAAAGTCTGGCTTCCGCGGCAATGCAGGCAAGATCTGGCTGACCCAAGTAATGATCTGGGGTGCTGCAAAAGTGATCTTGCATCCCGTGGCAGTAGTCTCCATCTGGAAAGGTTGGCTCATTGACGAGGAATGGTAGCTTGAGATAAGGTCAGCATCCTGCTTTGGATATCGTTGAGTTTGTGGAAGGTGTAGACGAACCTCTCGGTTGCGCAAAATGGCGCTCAACCGCATGACGCGGATGCAGAGTCACTAGACCCAAGAAGACTCCGTGTAGAGAGATTTCTGGTAAGACGCAGAGAAGGAGGCAGTGATATTGGTCCATGGATCTGCAGGTGGTGGACCGCCTTGGCCGGCAGGTTGATTAGGCCGGATATCGGATTAGCAAGCTCGTCACCTGCTTGGGCCAAGTCATTCCCAAACCCTGTTTGAGTGCTTGGATCAGATGGATGAGCGTTCACTATAGCTCCCATTAGATCTGTTCGGCCTGCCGTCTTGAGTTTCGTGATTTGATCTCCTACCGTTGTGAGGGTAGTCTGAATCCAGGTTGCTCCTGCTAGATGATTGTTAGTGGAGTAATATGAGTTCTTATGTCGATACGAAACGTACCCGGTTGAGAGAGATTCCACTTTACCTTGTTCTCGGCTGCTTTGCCAGGCGGTCAGGGCCTTGGCCAAGCCGTCTCTCGCAGTGTTGACGGCAGCGCTGAGTGTATCTGTGGTTTTCTGGTCGTTGGAAGTACTACCGTTAGCCTGTCCTTGGGCAACGTAAAGCGTCGGGTAAGCAGTTTGCAAGTCTGTAGTTGCCTTGTTAAGCACGGCCTCAGGGGGTTGTACCGTTACCCCAGCCTTTGGATAAGTTTTGTTTGCCACCTATACAAAATCCAAGATGGTCAACAATTGCAGACAACTGAGAGGCCATAGTATGTTATTACCTTTGAAAGTGCATTCAGCGTGGCTTGGGAGACCTGCAAGCGTTGGATTTCTGAGTTGTATTGATCCAGTGTCGGTCCCTGTGCCGCCGCTGCGTTCGATTTGGCGGCACAAAAGGAGGCCCTGTAATCGGTCAGAATTTTGACGGAAACTTTGGGAACGAAGTTTGTTTTACCAAGCCATGGGTGTCAAGTTTGCCAACTGCAATTTGTTGGTTTCATCCGGATCGACAACGGTCGAATTCCTCATAGATTGCTGGGAAAGCATCAGTTCCATAATCTTGAACACATTCGAGGCTACATCACCTTGCTACTCTCGATTCGTGCCATGATGGAATCCACATCAACTATACCTATATGCAGTCAGATGACTCAAAGCCTTGCTAATTCATCGTTTACTGGCTGACCAAAATTGTACTCGACGTTGTACTTGTCCCCATTGCATACTCAGTCCATCCATCGACCTTGGACATCATTTTCAAACTGGGAAAATGGAGAGTCAGAATCAAACATTTGATGCACTTGCTTGGAAATCTAACCCTACAGTGGGATTGAGCCCAGTCATGGAAGTCCTGGACAGCTTGGGTATTATTGTTTGGATTCGCTGCCTAAGCAGTCTCTGAATAAATTAGCAAGCGGCAAATGAGAAGCGCGGCAGCATTGATTTACTTTGTGCCTGGATTTTCGCAGTCCTACTCGTCCTGAGCCTTAGCCCACGCTATCTGCTTTTGTATATATACATCAACAGGAGTCTGGCCAGTTTTCGGATCTTTCTTGAGAAGATACGCCATTGAACCGTCGTAAGAGGCATCTGCGGGGCTTCTGACATTATTATTGGCTGTTGAAGAAATAATAGCCTTCCTTGAAAGAAGATAATCAAGAATCGCGGAGTAACTGCGAAAGACGCTTTTGCCAGTATTTCCAATCTAGTCCCTTTAGCTACTGAAGCACAAAGCTCAGGGGAGAACTCATCATAATATTTGCAATTGGTGTCATATAATCAACCAACTTAGCTTCTGCTTGTCTCACTGCAGTGGACGTGAAAGGCTCTTTGATTGCATCGTACACAAAAGTTCCCCCACTTTCTATGGCAGTTGCGTCAATGACAGTACCAGGAACGGCGATGGTCAGATATTGCTCAGGAGCCACTGGCAGCGCTGCTAAAACCGCATTGCGAACTAACAATGCGGCATTTGCCATATCATGGATTGCCTCCTGCTTCTGTTGATTTAACAATGCTTGATTAGGGTTTGCTGCAGGCGCTGCTACCGGCGCGACCGCTGGGTTTGGTGCTGGAGTGGATATGATATCTGGAGACAATTTCCGACTTGACAAAGGTTTGAGGGAAGACCAGCCGAGTCGGAGGGAGACACCAATATCACTATTTGACGATGATGGTGAAGCCAGCTGTGATGTCAATGTTTGAGAGAAAGTAATATGAGAAGGAAAATATGAACGTTTTCGTTCTATGTGATTAAAAGGCTCTGAAGACCTCCACGGAGCCTTTTATTGCAAGAGAGTGCGACCTTTTTCGACCCAGCTCTGTATTTTCCAGCCCTCAACGTTGCCGAAACAAGTGTGAGGAGGAGCGTAGATAATACTGCACATAAAGCCTCGCAAGCCTTTGCTTCAGTGACCGGCTGAGCTGGAAGCCACCTAGGGTCCAGAATATGCCGTGAAAAGACTGTTCTGGCATATGGGATCATGCCATCGACTTCGATGTGCAGGACTGAGCGTGGTCAAAGGTAGAGTCCTCGAATGGACCGATCAGCTGCATATGCCGGAATCGGGACTCCACCAATGCTCGCGTTTAATAAGTAAAGTTTCTGTAGTAGTATTTGAATATTTTCTCATACTCAAAGAGAGAATATGGATGCTTGCATGCGAACCCATGTCGAGGGACACACACGAGCAGCGCGTGACATTGTATGAAGCTTGGCATCAACGATGGAAATCCAGTGATATTTCAGTATCTACGCTGGCAGCTTGAAAATGTTCCCAGTTAGATTCCGTACTTAAGAGCCTCATCCTGAGGTTGTGTTGGCGGAAGAAAGCATGACCACTTGAAGTCGAGTAGGAAAGTCGCGTTAGTTAGTTTGGCTGCGCTAATGCAGACGATCGGTATTTGGGACGGTGAGAATGTGCTAGGCAAATGCTGATCGAGGGTGATACGAGAGGGTGGTGAGGAAATGAGACAGATTGGAGAAGGCTCAGAAGAGATGTAGTTTTTCAGCCCTACCGGCAAGATGCCAAGATCCGAGCCCCACCATTGAGATCTTGTGGACAACCATCCTTCCCGTGAACATCGAACGATGGCTGATAGCCAGACGTCCCTCAAATACAGGAGCCCGCTCCTGCATATCATCTGCGAGACCTTCAACAGCCTTGTCCATTCGGGAGCTACGATGCTCATTGTGGTCTCTGGTGGTGCAATTGTTGCAGCCACTCTTTTGCGAAGTTTAGCTGCACGAGCAAACGAGCTGTCGAGCCTTTTTGACACAGGCGCCTCATTCCTTCCTACCTCTTACTGGGTCTACAGTGTCTCCTTGGCTTAGTGATCGGGAGCTCTGGAACCCTCAGCTCCAGAATAAGTGTCGTGATTTCTCTAAAAGTTGCTTGAATGCGCTCCTGGACACCACCAGAAGGGAACTAAGCATAGACTCATTGCATTGCTTAAGCTTGAGCCGCCTTCAATTCTTCTCCCGGGCGACAACTCAAGGGCAGTTGTTCAGGTTAAACTCAGAGTGGATCGATTTGGCAAACACATTCTAACGCTTACGGAAAACCATGTCAAGCTGGTTTTAGATACGGCCCCCAGCGAAAGCTGGTCGGCCCTGAAAATTTTGCTATTTTAATTTATTGAATCTTTCTCCGTTTTATTCCTTTTCTTCTCCATTTATTTTTGGTCTCTTTTTGCTCTTGTGGGCGGTTTGGGGTTGGAAGAAGCGGTAGACTTTTTTAAAAGGGGGAAAATCTTCGGCGCTCGCTTATCGAGTCAGTCTAAACAGGCTAAGCGAGACCTGAGATATTAAGTTACATTGACATTATTCATTCCTCGTATCTCATTAAATTGTAAACAGCAAAGCACTCCCTGAGGAGGTGTCGGTTATCTCCAAACTTTCAAGAGATGACAAAGCCCTCTTCGGTGAGTCTGTGCTGTCGCCTATACTCGAAAAGTTGCCCATGCATGAAGGCAGCAACATAACAAGCACCCACAAGTTGGTAGCAATCGATTTCCCATCTCAAAACGACCGGGAGATCGCAGCCGTGCAAGAAGCAAATCCTGTCGTAGCGACCCATGCCCGAAGGGCCGAACCCCATGAATCCTCCCATCGTTATAAAAAATTTGTATAATTCTCATTAATCTCGATGTCACCCATCTCTCTGCAAATTTGGCGCAACTCTCGGGTTATCACCGTGCTTAGACGCTGTAAAGTATAGCGGTCTGGAATATCTCTCTCATGATGCGAGTCTTCGTATCTTTGGGACTCTTTAGGCAACGGTCCCTCGAATGCGAGAACCTTTGTTGTCTGATGCACTACCAAGAAGAGCTCTAAATGCTTCCTGCGACAGAATCTTCTGAAACTGGCCTCCCCATCTTCAATGGATCTGTTCCTCCAACGATTTGAGAATATTAGGCGCAATTCACACTTGTACAGAGAGTACCACTTCTCGTAGAAGACTGTCGGATGGGGCTGAGCAAGTCGTTGCGTAGGTTTGGACGGAAATCTGAAACACTCGAAGAGGCAAAGAAAATTAAACAAAACATTCTCTGAAGCCTCTGAAGGTGGTGATTCTATAGTCTCCGAAACACGACGTACTTCGTCCAAGCGGTATCCTCGAACGACTAAAGCTTCCTGACCGTGATGACCTAGAAAGCCTACTTGCGGTACTGAAACTGGCCCAGCCGCGCAGTATGCTCTCCCCTGCTCCGAGACTGAAATGGGTAGACGTCTTTTCAGCTTCCCATCTGCAAATCGGGCTTTGCAGAGTTCCAATCCGGATACCATGATGGCAAGTGATGATCTGGATTGGAGCGTCTTCTTGGAAGGATAATTGATAGTCTGCGGTGAATTCGTATAAATTTCTTACGATCCTGGTGTATAGGCCGTGGACGGAGAGCTCGTAATCTACCAGGATATCGTAATCTTCACAACCAGAGGCGAATTTGAACAGTGCAAGGACCTATCCAAAGGATCCTTTGGTAGTGCATTCCAATTCTCGAAGAGTAGTTTGAGTAGCGTCCGACGATCTTCGTTGATAGGGTTCCTGGTATTACTTGACCGAAGTCTTACAAGATCGACGAACCTTTTGGCACTCAAGATGGTCTGATCCGGTTTTTTATACGTAATGCCTCCTCGATTTTCCCAAGGATGGTCGCTGCTCGTACTGTTTGTTCTGATTCCAAGATTTTGCTTTTCAGAGACAATTAAATATTGAAAGGCAACCAATGCGTTCCAGCTGACGCTTTCGTGACCACATTGTACTGTACTTAAATCTCAGCAGCGGAGAAGACCTCTTGAATGATCCAGGTACGGTCCAACTAAAGAACCTCAAAGTTAGCATTCCTTATCCATTCAATCTGGAATCATGGCACTATGCTCACTCCAAATGAGAAAATAATAAAATCGAGTAAATAGCTGAAGTGCTAAGAGCAAGGAGTCCAGCGTCAGAAGGTCTGATCATAGTTGCACTTACTATGAACGCTTGAATAGCCGCTTGTAGACATGGCAGAAACAATTCTCAAATTGTGTTGACAGTAACGCACGGGTAATATTCAAGCGTTGTCGGCGTGGATTTCGCTGCAGATAGACCTCGTGAGCTCGTCTCATGACAGCAAGCTATCATGGTCTCTCCAGCCAAGCTAGGAAACCACGGAGTGAGCTCATCGGGTTCCACTTGGCTGCTCTTCTCGGTATTATTGCCTTGATTGATACATATACGATCAACCCAAAAGGTCTCAGGTTCCCGTGGATGCCGAAGATGGGATTGTGCGGAATAGAGATTTTTGCCGATTGGTCGCTTCTATCGACTTTAAGGAAAGGCGAAACAAAAGGACGAACCGACTATAGAGTATTCTCTCTGTAAAATATATGCTATTCCTTTCGTGAATAATGTCTGGGTAACGCAAGATAGTATCCTCCCTAAATAACATAATTTCGAAGAAGTCAATCACTTCTGAAAATCTTCCTTTTGCCAAGGTTTGTAGGGGTAGCTATATTCCTATATTAAACTCCACCACCTCTATTAATAAGGCCCTGCCTTTCTGACAGGGCAGCGGTTTGGGCCCTGCCCTGACTCCCCGCTATAATGTGATCCGCCATCCGGCCATATAGTCAGGGCTTTTCCCCTCCCTTCTTGAGTCTCTAGCTTTAGATTTTTGTACAATAGGCCCGCGCCTTCACAAATTTAGGGGTTCGTAATATATACTTATTATATATTAATGCACTAATATATATAGAGGACTTGTTGCAAAATAAGCAAAGTCGCAACTGTCACGGCTCTAAAGTCAAGGCTCTGTGAAGAGTACAGTAGAATCGGGTCTATTAACGATTCTAAACTAAGGAAAGAAGAGAGGAAAGTTGAGGGCAAAGCCTCATATTAAATACACAACTAATGTTAGCCTAGGCCGCTTCCTCTGCGCGGTCTAGAATGTTCCCCTATTCCGCGTTCGGCTATCTAAGCGAGGCGGCAATGGTAAGCTAGGAGCTAACCGTGACAGCAACGTGGTGACGGGTACCTTATTGCAGATTTTGAGACACAAACCATCTTCTGGCCAGAAATGTCGACAAATTTGTGAGGTCCTAATAAATGTGCCGACTGTGACAGCTCTGCAAAGGATGTCACGCAAAGGCGACTCTTACAGAAGATACTGTATTGACGAGAAAACAAAGCTAAAGAAGAAAGAAGGATCCTCTGTAAGAATCAACTT